>JABFPB010002715.1:0-19196 GCA_022817645.1 Ceratoteleas bidentatus | reverse complement strand
GGACCGCGTCGGAACCCTGTCGGAACCGCGGCGGAACCGTGTCGGAACCGTTTACGGTCCCGACGCGTCCGCTAGGGCTGGAAAATGCATGCTATGTTGTCATTAATCGATTTTCATTTCAGTGCTATTAATGTTTTCAAAATTTAATGTCGACTAAGTATGCAAATGCAAATTGTGGGCAAACGTTATCTACATTTGTTAATATAATAGTTTTAAAATAAATATCGTATTCGTAATTAAATCATATACCTACTTTTGCATTTGCTTCTTTCTTAAGAAAATTTGGATCACCGCCTCTGCAACTTAATTTTAAATTCAGTCGATGTTCAACGTCAAAATATTAACGTCTGCTACGATGTATTTCATTTCTTTCTAAACATGCGACATGAACAAAGATAGATATATTTAACACATCACGCTTCCTTTGGCCAATCACAGGAAAGCTTTAGAGAGAAACATTCATACGAAGACGAAGCTAAGACGAAGCGAAGACGAAGCGAAGACGAAGCGAAGACGAAGCGAAGACGAAGTGAAAGCGAAGCGAAGAACAAGATCGGAATCCCACTCCTGATGTACATTTTGCTTAATTTTGACAAAACATAACCAGTCAAGTGTCATTTGCAGAAAAGGCCAGTTAAGTGTAACTATTTGAGGAAAAACCAGTTAAATGCCCATTTAAAACACATATAAAAATTCAATTCATTCAATTTTTGCCACTGAAACGCAATATTATACCTTCATTTTACATTAGAAAATGATCTAATAAACCAATAGAAATATAGATGATATACATACGAAAGTTTACTTTTAAAACTTTAAACGCAAATATCTCAAAATCACAACAAAGTGACTGAACTGGTTTTTCCTCAAAACCACAGATTTAAAATAAACAGAGATTATGAAAACAGTTTTACATGGATGAGTAATTCATATTCTTAAATCCGGCTTTATTGCATCAATCTTCACGGAATCTAGACAACCTTATTCACTCTGCTTGACAATTGTCTACCATAGCACATTTTAGGTTAGACTCGATTTTCTATTCCACGACGCTTTAGCGTCATGAAGTAGAGTAGAATTCATCTCCTGTGTGTATATTACTAACTTATTGTTACCTTCCATTGTCTGGTACAAACAACAATTGTCTGTATTAGACAAACATTTTTCTCAGTGTCAAAGATATGTATAATCAATTAATACTACCAGAAAACTGCAATATAGAAAATAATATGCAACCATTGAACTTTTACCTCCGCCGTGCAACCAGTTAAAGCATTAAAAAAGCGAAGATAAATTTGCTTCCACTGGCAAACGCCAGCTTTCAGAAAAATATCATTTATCAGACGGAATGATACGCTGAAAAATGGCGGTGTCGCAGTGTCGTACAATTAGGTACCAGTTTGAAAAATCTAATTGAACCCTTGCCTCACAAAGTGAAACACTCGTATTTTTCCCGGGGACATTCAAAACGAGTTTAGATCAGGTTTCGCGACGAGAAATAAACCCCGCAGAACTTAATTGATAATTTATAAAGCGGGAATTTTGCAAAGCGTGTGATTTACGGGCGAATTTTGCGTTTGGCGTCGCGTTTTCGCTGGTCGTCCGGGGACATGGGCGTTCATTGATAAAACCCGTCATCTCGAAAGTTCTAAACAGAGAGCGCTCGAGTGTACTTCCTAGTTGTTAAGAAATGCGCAGGTACATGCGAAGTTCTGGACAGACAGCCTGACGTGAACGTGGTTATGGACCAGGTATAGCGTAGTAGCGAGGCGGCGTGTTGGTAGCGATAAATCATGGGTTACCACATTGTAGCCTAGTAAATCATCGGACGCGGGGAACGCGAGAGCTTCCCAGCGTGAAATGAAACGAATTCATCTCTGTCAACCCCCACCACGCGCTTTTATCCGCCTCTCACCCCCGCGCCTCCCACCCTTTTCCGCCATCATTCTACCCACCCCCGTATCTTTCTCTCTCTCTCCCTCTTTCTTCTCCCACTCTTTTGCTCTATGTTTTCTATCCCTCGCACGCACCCATGATAGGTGGAAAGCTCCGACCTATATGTATTACTGAATTCTACGTATACACCTTTATTTGTTACGTATGCAGAAGAGTATGTTCAAGGTGCGCGCCGGACTCACTTTGCAATTATGTATTGCGTAAGAGAGAATGCAACTCAAGACCGTTGCCCGCGAATAGCGTTTCGCAAGTTCAACAATTTTGGAAGTTACGAATGGTTAATGTCAACTATTTCAGATCAATTTAAGTGCATCGAAACGAAAATATTGATGACGAGGTTTTGAGGTGGAAATAGTGGATGAGGTGTAAATTCTAAATATATTTGCATCAGTTCATAAATATGTTCATGTTTTAAATGTTCGTCTTTGTTCGTTTTAATTAGATTCGCTATCGGTCACTTAATGTATGCAAATTGTGGACAATAAATCAGGATGGATCCAAATTAAATAATCAAGAAAATTCGTCATTTTTGGAATTAAAAATGTAACGTGCGACATTGTGAACAGGTATCGGGTAATTTATCGTCTCAAATGAAATTCGGATATAACTTTCTCGGAATTATGGATTTTTAATATTGTTGAGTATATTCATGCCCGAAAGTCACCAATGGGGATATTTAAATTTGGTACCTCTTTGATCATGTGATTAAATGTGTTGGAATTTACATGTTTTTGAGTATGAATCAAATGGACAAGAGTTTTATCACGTTTTTGAATCATAGATAATTTACATTTTAATTACAACCAGTTCACTTTCGAGTAAGACGTATTTGTCTGTAAGTCGACACTTGCGTCACTGAGACGTTTACTTTTACACCAAATCGTGATTTAAAGACTTTTTCACTGGAAGCCGCTAATTCCAATTTATTCGTGACAGGAAACTGAATTTTTTTAAAGGAAATTCCACATCTGACCTATTTATGGAAAATGGCTTAATAGACTAGAAGACTTACTGTCTCAAAGAATAATCGCTTTTCGAGTCTTTACTGATCAAAAATAATAGACATATATCACACGTAATTAACATTTATATATTTGCTTTCGCAACGTCGAGGAACGAAATAACACGTCTGTGCAATTATTTAACATTTTATTTGTAACACTTCAATTTGGTCAGTCGATCCCCGATTTAGACCTCAATCAACCCTCTTGTAATGCTCTATTATTAAAGAGACAAGAACGTTCTCATCTCACATCAGCAAGCTCGCCTTTTCGGTTTTTCGACAACGATACGTCAAGTTGCCCCACGTTACTGACTACGGAATTTATTTTTTCATTATCCGGAACATGAGTCTCCTGCGGGAGAGTACATTCATCTCAACGTTGACGCGTAACAGAACCGCTCGAAATAGAGCCCGATATTCGTTTCCGAAGTTTACGGGGAAACACGAAACTTTGGCAACAATTTCATTTTTTCCTTGAAGTTAATACGTCTGCCCCTAATTCAATACAACTTTCCTAGTTTTTTGCCTGACTTATTTTTCGTACAGAAAATTTATGACCAATCACTGCAAAAACTCTGCAACGTTAGACGTCTTAATTAAGACTCTTAGTGTCTTATTATAATACACAACATGTCTTAACTACAATCTTATCTGTGGAGTTTATTTAAGGGACTATGTAGCGTCTTAAAAAACTGGAATAAAAACGTCTTGATTAAGACGCTATTTTTTACAGAGAAGGAATAATGTGTACAAGAACGTATTCTTATATTGATTTATGGGATTAAAATTCGTCTTTATATACTTTTGCACAGAAAATAAATAAAATAAAATTGTATACTTAATATTTAGAAATGCAATTTTAATGTGATAGTAATATGCTTTTAACTTTATTTCATTTTGATTTAACTCTATGATTTGTGTTTTATAAGAAAAATGAACTGAATTGCTATTATAATAGTTTACAAATCAATTATTAAAACGTGTGTCTCAAGTGGATTACAGTCAACCCCCTGTTATGGCTTGGAAGCGTAAAAAAAGTTGCGGAAATTCATGAATCAAAATGGGCATCGAGGAATCTGAACCAACGATGCGTGGCGATTACATGGACGTTGAAAATTTTTCGCAAACTCTTTGGCGCTCTTCCGCTGTTTATTCGCTTTGATCGATGCCCGAACCGTACCGGATGTATGAAGGAAAAATGGCGAAAAACGGATATCCGAATGGGGAAAGGAGAGAAATTTCAAGTAGCAGTCGTAGCGAAATGGACGCAAATTCTGGTTGAAACAACGAGGGGAACATAGGGAGACAGTACTGCCAAACTAAAACGCATAAATTGACGATGTCGTATCAGCAGTATTCGTTGGCGACATTTACGTAAACAGTTTAAATTCTACGTTATTTATATTCATCGTTGGAAATGTAAAGTAATAACTGTTACAACCAAAAAATTGCAATTATGATTAAATATTCCTCATTAAATGCCGGTGTTACTTTTCGCCACAGATTCCAGTACTGTATTCTACTGTTTGGCTGAAACTATTCTTCCATGGATGACTTAATTTGAACCATATGGAGCTTTGGTTATACTTTTTTTCGTAAATCTCCATCTCTTGCCAGCTATAACTCATACTTTTCTTTTAATGTACTTCTAATATTCTTTTTCATTAATTCTACCTTGTCTGATTTACGAGCAATATATCTCGTATATCAAAATGAAACCCGTCTTTTAACAAGAATCGCCAGTTTCTGTATCAAATCATCCAAATACTTTGAACACGGAAACACAATTTACGTGCTACTTCGAAAGAACTCATTTTTCGACTCCTCTTTTTTCTCGAAAGTAATTTCCTAACAAAAAATATCGAACATATAATCCCTCAAACAACCTCTTTCTTGTAGCAACCTCCCCAGCTTATCTGCCGGAAGTCGAGAATCCTTGCGATGTCAGCGGAAGACGAAATCAGGACGATCTCTGTTCCACTAATCGAGGGAGCGCGCCATTTGTTCTTTCATTCAATCAGAGCAGAGGGTAAGTACGCAGTTGGTCAGCCCCGCGTATCGAGGTTACCCGACTATTACGCGACTCTCGCATAAATTGGACGCCGCTGGCTCGGGAACCGCGCGGTTGTAAATTTGGCCGACCAAAATAATGGCGTCTCATTTTGTAAATGGCGTTAAACTTCTGAGGTCGCTTGCTACCTACGGGGCGCTCGCAAATTTGTCGCTTCATTTTCGCGTTTGTCGGCGGACGTTCGGGCAAATGAGATTTCGGGACTTTTGTCGCCGCAACACGGCCGCTTTGAAATGCGGAAATTGGGTCGGCGCCGGCGGATCGACGCGACTGCTGTTTATTCGGTCGGGTCAATGATTCAGAAAAACTGGTGATTTAAGGCGGTCCGTATGTTTTCGGGCAGTCACGCGTCAGAGGTTAAATTAAAGGACTCTTGGCTGATCCGGGTGTATGTGAGACGCTGGCGCGACGCGCGTACGGCGGGAATAGGAAATCTAATTTTCTGCAGAAGTAGGGTGCCTTTTCGGACAGGCGACCCTCGTTGTATTATTTATACGCGCTCGAAATTGGTACCTAGGCATGCTGGGCACGCCCCTATCGTTCCCCGTGGGTGGCGGGGGCAGCCTCGTCCTTGCCCGCGCAATTTCGGATAAGTCACAAATATTTTCATATAATACGCTCGTATGCATAGACCGCACTTTTTTAATAGACACCCGCGTGCCGACAATACAGATGACCTTATACGGCGCGTTCGAAAACACCGAGTCCCCGGGGCGTTTAATACGCAAAAAAGCCAGCGCGGGGTGTTTGCGATCTGCGAAGTGCAGCGTGATAAGTTGCGTTTATTCATTTCTTGTGCATTTGTATGCACATCACGATTCGGCGGTGCCGATAAATCAACCGCGGAACAACATGCGTGATGGCTAATGTGTCAGTCGCAAATTTATCGCATAATTTCGGCGCGTCCACAATATTTTCCCGCACACAATGCCGCGCGGCGTTAATACTTCGTAACCCAGATTCCCGCGCGTTGTTCCTTCCTTTTGCACTTCGGTATTGATTGATGCTCCCCGAAACGTGTCAGTTCGTCGTCGCATCGATCGAGCCTTGAAGCACCGTGACAACGTCGGCCCGTTGGAACGTGAGGCCCATGTCTTTCGGCCGGGAAATGCGCGAAGTTCTTCCGACGAAAATCTGCGGAATCGTGGAACGTGGTTTCTGTTGGGCGGGTCATTCGTTTCCAGCCGAGTCCGAGCCGGGAAGGAAGTGCGAGGAATGTTAATACGAATATCACGATTTATCGACGGAGCATCGGAAGGAGGCGCGGAGGCGGCTGTATATAGTTGGCAACGAGGGGCAGCGCGATGAGGAAAAAGAATGGCGCGGCAAGGCGCAGAATCGGTACAAGGGTGGTGTCTACACACGGGGTACAAGGAGGGCGGCGTTTTTCTTAGCCGGCTGAGCCTTCGGAGATTTATGCTCCGGTGCCGCAAGACAAATGGCGAGATTGTGTCCAAAATTTTAACAGCGCATTTGGGTGGGAACACGTCCCGCGAAGACGCCCCCGCCGCCCCATGCCGAGGGATAAGAATAGACAAGCGGCGGAAAAAGGGTGCGCCAAGTTTACCAGTTATCCCTCGGAAACGCGTGACAGAATCGAGCCGTGAAACGAGATCCGGCGCGAAATTGGAAAAACAAGTTTTGCCCCAATAATTGGGCGCCGCGGGAAATAAGCGCCTGTGGAACGCGCGCATTGGCGACGCATGGCGGCCCGCGCCAATTTAAGTTTGGCCGTTTCGCGTGCGTCGGACGACTGACCGCATAAATTAGGGATCGGGGCAACGACGAAACGTGCGCGGCCTCGGAACAACGTCCGGCGAAAACTCGTCGCCGCGCGAATGAATGAACGAACGAATGAATGACAATGTCCCCGTACATCAAATCGACAGCGCGCCGCGGCGAAACACGGCGCCCGTGCAATCGCGGCGGACGTGCATGGGAGATGCGCGCATCGCGAGCAGTGCCGTGCGCTATGGGGTGCCCGCGTTGCAGGGCGCACCGAAGACGAATGTTACCCGCGCGCACCGCCGCGGTGCTTCATACGACGATAACTTAGACAGCGATGCTTCGCCCTGTCCATAGACAGAGAGCGCAGGCTGAAATATGCGTCTGGTGTCTTATTCTTCACCCAATTCCAGTGAGGGGCCGCGTTCCCGCGCTTTCCCCATTCATGTATACTCCATGTGCAATTTTCCTTTGTCCGTGAAATATCGGTGTATCGTCTGCGTGATGTGCGATGCGTTTACAAATTAAACCGCTCGCGGATTGAACAACACGAGTGTTGCCGAAAACGCGAATTTACGAGCGCGCGTTTCATTAACCGAGAGCCCGCCGCCGTATATTTATATCGCAGACCCTCTTGCATTATTATCGGTCCATTCTTGCCCGGACCGCTCCGATCTTTCGGCGAATTATTATTGCCGTGCTTCCGGGGATGGGCTCTGGAATGTGGCGGCTGTCACATTAACGTCCCACTGGCGCGCATCATGAGCAACGCTCGACTGCTCGCGAACCACGCTCGCCATCCCGGCGACGCTCCCGTCTTCCGCGCCAACCCTCTCCGAATGTTGCGAGCGATCGTCCGGCCGCCATCCAGTCCGCCGAAACGACCCCGTTACGCGCCCAAACCGCCCCGAAATCGCTCGGAAAAATTAAATAAACATGCCACGATTTATCTGACCGTCCGCGAAATCGTCCGCCGGCGTCGCCGCGATTTGTCGCGCGTTCTTCACGCTCCCCTGCCCTGTCGTTTGTCATTCGCTCGGTCATGGCGCGCGAAGTGTCGCACCGAACACCGTATCGAATCCGAATCCGATCGTTCGCCGAATATTTTTGCCAAAATTCCGCCATGTCTCAAGGGTTTAGTCCCTTCACAGGGTAGGTTACACAGACAAAAAAGTTTACCTAATTCAAGTAAATATTTACCTGAATAATTAAAAAAAATATTGACCTAGTTCAACACCACAGTTTAGCTGATGCAGTAAATTTTTATCTGATTCAAGTAAACGTTCATTTGTTTCAGTCGTTTGCGTTTACTTGTTCACATTTTTTTCCGAGTAGGTAAACCCTGAAATCCTGAAACAGTTGTTGGGTCCCATCACACTAAGTGCGCAACGGCAGTTGCTAACGCTGCTTTCCTACAAAACTCGCAACCAGATCGAGCGAGTCCGGGGTGGGACATTTTTAACGAATGCAGCCACACGTTCCGAGGCGTTGCCCCACGTGCGCGGAGGGTGATCTGTGTTCCGCGAAGGGTTCCGAAGCGGCTGATCGCGGTTTGTTTGTATTAGAAAATGGGTAAAAACAATGAGCCGGTTAAGCTTCGCGATAAGCGCCGATTGACTAAGCCTAAAGCATACTCCCGACGTGTAGCGAAATCTCGGCCATATTTCGCCGGCGATATGGACGTTTCGCGGGGCCATTCGTATCGATAACACGGGATTGGCGGAATTTGGCTGAACTCGGTTAGCGGATTGGATCACCGGCCAAACCTTATATAAGGTCCAAATGCATTACCCCGGGTGCATGCACAGTGCGACTCTCTCGGCGGAGCGTTATGGTGCCCCCGTCTGTCTCTCTCGCGCAAGCCGGAATGGAGTCGTAGGATAGCAATTTCGAGCGAGCAGTAATAAAGCACGTCTGCGCGCCGAAATCCTGATGAATGGCCGCGCTTAGGCTTGAAATGGAGAAGCGGCGAGTAACTCGCACTTACTCACTCGCTCGTCCTCGCGCCGTCTCTTTTCAATTGCTCTATCTACCCCTTCCTATCTATTACGCCAGGCACTGTTGCCAACGGACAAAAAGTGCACGAAATTCACCATTTCCCGCGGCATTGTGTTGCCCCAAAATCAGTTGCATTTGCGCGTCGCGCCGATTTATCGCGTTTATATTCAAAGCCCCTGGGGATTTGCAATCATCATAAATCAAATATCGATCGCGGATTATCCCGAATGAAATTTCGCGATTTTGCGACCGACTTTTTCGTCGCTCATTGCACTCGCGCACTTCATTTTGTCTCGCGCGATAGTAATCGTGGCGGAGTGTGTTAACAAGTTTTCCCGCGGGTTGCACGAGCGTTTCGGAGCGTCGCTCCATTCGCTCGGGGGTTCATGGTGAGGTTAGCGGAGAGTTCGCCTGTACCTATAGCAGTGACTCCTTGGCCTCTAAATCAGCTTCCGCGTCGTGATTCATGGAAGGCAACCTCTCGCCTCCTTTCTTCTCCCTTATCCCTTTTTCTCGCCCTCCCCCCTTCCCGACAAAGTCACCCCCTTCATCTTCATCGGCAACGACCTCTCACTTCCGCCCCTCTCTTCGCCGACCGACTAATCACGAACGGTATTTCTCGATCCCGAAAATCGCTATCCCGATTCGCAGCGACATCTGTCCGAATCAGTTTTTACTTCTTTCGAAGAGACGCAACAAAAAGCCGACGGTTACTTTACTTGATAAATTAGGTAACGTAAAAAATCCGCCAAGCAATTCAAAGACACCTAAAACGATAAGAATCTCCATCAGATAAGGCGATATTACTCTTCATAATTTATACTTTCGACTTTTTGCGAATAAATGCGGCCCGTCGCGATTCTTCTCGACTTTTGGCGAGCAACATCTGGGCTTCGGCGTGAGAAACTTTAATACACGCTCTAATTGTGTCCATAATTCTCCTGTCATTGTCGCGGCCCGTTTTTGCATTTGACTGCGCCAGACCCGCGATACCCGAAGGTCATCATAACCTATAAATCTGTTGAAAATTAGCATCTCCCCGGGCCACTTTGTTCTCCGAAAAATGGCGAACGATTAGGCTAACGTATCCGCCCGTGTAACGGAGTTGGCATTAGTCGAGCGGTCAATAATGATCAATTTCATATAATCGTTAAATCATGTAGATAGGTGGTATTAAGAGCAGAGTGGGTCGCGCGGCTTCATAAAGTAGACCGCCTTCGAGATATCTGCTAGAAGAGACCATTTTCGAGCTCATTGAATAGACAGCCATGATTCCATGACCGCGAAGCGTGCCAACTCCATTGTAGCACCCTCCGCTACTTTATTCCCTTATTCCCTTCTGTTGAATCTCCAGTATATTGTTCGAGCGTAGGTATCCAACGTTTAGGATCGCGCGGGATAATGATAATAAAACACAGACGACTGCATTTTTGGCCGCGGCGGGTCTCTCGCCGCGACAAAGGCCTAGCCGTTCGCCGTCCGATCCGCGGAGCCTCCTTTGACCTAATTTTAATTAAGTAGGCGCAGCGTTAATTAACATCTTCATTACCGCGTCATTCTCAATTTCGCTTAATTATTAACTCGGGATATTTATGGCCGAACTTCCGTCTTTGCGTGCGAGACGAGGTGATATAAAGCCACTTTAGTTACGGCCAACTTGAAACGCCCGTGCAAAACTGGTCGCGGGCTTTGAATATTTCTGAAATTTCTAGAAAACGACGATGCGGCAGAATCTCGTCATCGAGATAAGGGCCGCGTGAGACACGGTTCTTGATTAATCGCTGCGGTCAGTTTCTGCGAGCTTCCAGGATGTGGCTGAAGGAAATGAGGCACAGGAATTCGATATTCGATTCATTGACGGATTTCTGGCGACCAAGCGTCTTCATTCCAGTTTGAGAATTTAACAACTCCGGAAACATTTTTTCTCTAAATTATTCGTTTCGTTACCAGTTTTAAGTTTTGATTTCGTTGCATGAAAGAATGTATTAATAACATCATATGACATTAGGGAGCTGAATTCAATCGACTTAACTCGTTGTTTACTCACGTGGAATATTACCATCAACCCAACATTGGCCCAAGCTTGGCGACAGTTGGCCGATGGTTGGCGTCCATTTGTCGCTGAGCCGTTAAGCGTTGGCCCAAGATCGGAATGAAACGTGGGAAGCCTTTGGGCCGTTACTCCAAAAAACCATTGCCCCAAGACTGACAGCCAATCCTGGCCCAAGAGTGGCTGTCAGTCGTTAGTCGATCGTTTTTGAATGTTCACTGCAAGTACATAATTTATAATTTACCTTCATTTTGTAACTTGTGGAAATAAATATCTCTAAGCATGAGCCAATACAGATCCAAGCTTGTGTCGACGGTTATCGTTGGACCAACTTTGGGCCGATTGTTTATGAATCTTGAGACAAAATACACCCAAATTTCATTCCGACTGTTTCCTAGGAGTGGATGCCAGACTTGGGCCAATACTAGGCCCATTGTAACGGTTCACTGAAAAATATGTATGATTGGATAGTATTCACACGGTTGTCATCAACATACAGTATGGCTGATTGTGTACTAGAATACCATTACGCCAAACATAAGTATAGTTGCCCTAATCGTATGGTTGTCCCAAGTAAATGAATGTTTACATCAACCATACTGGGTGTAATAATACAGGTATAGTTGCTACAATCGAGTCAGTTTTTTCAGTGTTGGCTAAGCACAGACATTTCTTTATGGGTATTTTATTCGTCAATAAATGTCTGATCGATTACTCAGTTAGCAGGGTTGGGTTTCCAATACATCCGAGTTTCGATAATTCCCCGGCGTTAATATTGATTGTAACCGGTAATGCGTGTACGAGAATGGGTTTTTAAGGAGGCCAATAATCGGCTGGGATTCGGATAGGAGGCCCTCGCATTTTCACGGACGTTCCTCCTTTCTCGATTGAGTTGCGCAACCGCCTTGAATTTTGTGGCGGACTGTAGGCTACATTCTTGTGCCGCGGGCAAATAAAACGAGCCGACGAAGACAACATTATTACGGAGCGCTGCCAGCCATTGCTCATGCCTTGGTTTCCTTCATGTATGCATGTATATAAATTTATATGTCTATACATATAATGTATTTACAAGTGTATTCCATGCGCAAGTATGTATGTGAGCGTGGGTAAATAAATAAATAAATGAATACGTATGTATATTATTTACGCGGTACGTATAAATGTCTGTACGTGTGAACTCTCATACGACTACGTTTTGTTGGTATTGAAACATGAAAGCGAATTCGTACTTCATTTTCGTTCGTTCCGCGCTGAACGTGCTCATCGACAATAATTGAGACCGTCGCGAGAGTGGCAGGCGCATTAATTAGAAACGAGGCATATTTCTTCTTGCGACCATGCAAATCTCTTCGATAAATATGTCTGTATGATACATTCGCGAGACGATGGGCTTAGTGTAGAGAGAAAATATGTGCAAGGTACCCGTACGAAAGTGTGATTAAAATGTGGCGAAGAGAAACAAAATAATGGTTGATGTGTGATTCGTATCACAAATATACAAAGTTTGCACCGACTTGAGATTTTGTTAAATAAAAAATTATTTGTTTTGCGATAAATATAAAATAAGCATTCTGTACAATTGAATATTGAATAATGTAATTTTTTTATGCAGTTAGATATCGTTCATAATCAAAATTCACCAAGTACTAATTTTTATTTCGATTTTCACAATATTTTAATGGGGCGAAATCTTTATAAAACATCTTATAGATTTTAAACTAGGAAATGTTGTTTTTGAAACAGATTTTCTCGCAGATGCAACTTTATTCACTTAAAATAACACTGAAATGGATCAGAAACATAAGTGGGATGTAATTGTTGCCTGGAAAACCTAATGTCTTAATTTCGTTACTTTCTTACGATAAAGGTTTTTTCAATGAAACAATTATTTTACCTTTTCCATGATAATGTTATATAGTCAATTAATTTGCAATGTAGTATAAAACATTCAACTACTGATTTTGCAGATCAATGATGCTATTTACTATACATTGTAAATAATTTCAAATTAGTTGTTCAACGCTTGAAATACCAAAATAAGCTATTAAAAAGGTCTCAGCACGATTTTGAACTTAAATTTTTGAAGCAAAAATGTTTCAATATATTATAACGAAGTTGATAAGCTTCATGGTAGTTAAGAAAATTCACTACATAAAACGTGACAGTGCCCATAAATAATTATTTTCAAACATTTTTCTAGTAATTTTCTATATAATTTGTTCGTTTAAGTTTATGAAAACATTGGTTTTAACTTCTTTCTTCAGTCAATACAATTTAAAAGTTACAAAGCTAAACCTTATATAGTTTACAGTTTAATTACAAGGAATGCCTTGAACGTTCGACACAAGACGCAACATTGTAATACTTTAAACCGTTTAAAAACGGCAACTTTTTTAGAGTGATAATTAACTAACATTTTCCAAAGGCTGTAGAACAAATTGCCCGTAATGATAGATCGCTACGAGTCATTATATCATCTACTGGTAATTACTGATTAGTTGGACGTTTTGCCGCAAAGATTTTTTAACGCAAAGACTTCCAATAAAAATAAAAATGAATTACCTTGAAGAATGTAATTTTGCTAAATGTTTTCAGGTATAGCGCACGTGGAAAAAATAAATCCAGAATGCTATCCAGACTACTGTCAGACTGTAGTCAGACTTCTTTCAGTCTGGCACACGACCATAACCTGCAGGTTTATGGTCTATATCCAGACTGTGGCCAGACTAAAATGAGGATAGCTGTAACTACAAATTAGTCTACTAACAGCTTCGAAAAAGTCCGGCTCTCTGACTACAATCAGTATGTTATCAGTCACTTTCCAGGCTGTTATAGACTACAGTTATTCTGAATATTACCTAATAGTGGTTAGGTAATCAGACTGTATCCAAATTTATTTTGTTCGTGCGAGAAATTACTGCTTTTGTGAGATGAATGCTTTCCTAGTAAGAAGAATACTAACCACACTCTTAAAAATATCAATTTAATCACGAGAGGAATGTCTTCTTGTTCAAAATCATCTTATGACAGTCATATTATGTTGCCATGTAAACTTAATTTCTATTTTGAAGAAAAATTAAAAAGGCTGACCGAACAATAATCCAGCTGCCACAGGAGGATTTTTCCTCCCAATAATCGATGCCGGGGATGTCGGTAGGTGGCGCGCAGGCGCGCGTATGCCTCTGCCGTTCCTAACCTCAATAACTTGCTGTCATTTCCTATATTGGCACAATTGTTCGTGATCATTTTAAGAGTGCACAGTGTGAAAGCTCTAATCTCAAATAAAACGCCACACCCTCGCGTTAATTTAAAATTAGAATATACTTCATCTGTTTTACCGCCCAAATTTAAGTACACCGTCGTATTTTCGTACTCCTTTCCCTTGGAACACGTCGAACTTAGTCATTCTCCCCCTTTAGCCTACATTTTATCATTGTACACCCTTGTAGAGAACCGGGCGATAAAAGCGATTACCCAACTTTTTCAACTCATATTCTAGTAGCTGTAATTACTCGTCCCAGTATTTTCCGCTACTCACAGAAAACAAACGACAATTTAAAAATGCATCATCTTCAATTATACGATCACGAAAAAAAAGTGTACTACCAAACTTATAACGAGTGAAACCGATGACTGATTATTTGTACTAGGAAAACGTTTAGTTGAATTAGGTAAACCGTGGACTTGTTTTAGGCTGTTACGTGTACTTGTCAGTATTTCAATTAAACGTTTACTTGAATCACGTAAACTTTTCCGTGCTCGCAAAATCCATCTAATAGTTCATATCAAGAAAACTCATGCAATAATTAAATCGCTTTTCCCGTCGAGAAAACAAGTACGCGATGAGATATCTGACGATAAGATATTTGACGTATGGACGAGAAGTATCATGGAAAGGAGGAGTTAGGTGAGACTAAACAAAAAACACAATGAAGGTAAGAAGTGCGCGGGTGGACGTTTAGCGTATTGGTGCGCGGTGCGCGGTGACTATACCGCCGTGCGCGTAAACGACATGGATATCTGACAATCAAAATCCCATAACCGTAGATCATAGCCGCGGATAACGATGGGAATTGGCTCTTGCAAATACATTAGGCGGTAGCGAATACATAGGGGAGCGCGAGCGCGCGGGGTTTTGCGGCGGCGCTTGATATCGCCCGAGGAGCATCGCGCAAGAAGCCAAAAGAGAAAGACGGCGCGGCGAACGCGCGCAGATAAAATAGAAAAATCGTCAACGCCGCCCCGCGAGCGCGCGAGGCCGAAAAGTATAAATTTCTTTAATGGCGCTAATAATTTCATATCGCGTAATTTACTTACTGCGAAACGTAACGCCAGTAGCTACCGCGGGCATTAACGAGGAGCCTAATATTTATGTGCTACTTGGTCGCTTGCCACCCAGATAACACCCTCACTTTGCGCGACCGCCTTCACCGCTGTCTCGTCTTTCGGAAGCACGCACCCTACCGACTTTGTAACTAGATAAAAAAAAGGCGCCCCGCACCGAACAGAACGAGAGATAGGCAGGTACCGCGCGATATTGCCTCGCATTTAGGGATTCCAGCCAAGGACACGCTCCGCCGAGGGGCTTGTTGAATTATCTTAGTTATACTCTAATAAGATTTCTGCTCGTTTGTTTCTTATGATTCGTAAATGATTTACGCGATTCCTAAATACGCCACGCGTGAACCGGGTGCCATTCGGGTGACCGTTCTCGCAATATATTTTTGATAAAAATTAATTTCCCGCCGAGAAATGGCGCGGGCGGCAGATTCATGTATTTTGCCGCGCCGTAACGAATGTTTAGAGCTTGAGCGTACATTCATCGGCAGCGCAGACCGCATTTTTCGTCGCGGGTCGTCCTTCTGGAAATATTCTCTGACTATGACGCATCGTCAGTGAGAGTGAAATATTTTGGCGACTTCAAAAGACTTCTCTGCTTTTTTGAAACGACAGTCGCGTTTCCTTGGTTTCGCGCAAACACGACCAAGTAGGTTTTTCAAGAAGTGATTCACTGGAGGCTGAATTTAATTTTTCACGACAAACCGAAAATAGGAGTTGCTAAGATTTTCAGTGGCTTCGCGACTAGCATTTTTCGAAAGCTGTCTATACCCGAAACTAACATTTCGATAACAAAACATGACAACCAATGACATCGGATTTAGTCTCGCATGATCGTAAATAAAGAGTATTTAGCACTTAACATAATTAATCCATTATCCGAACCATTGAAATTGGCGCCGAATATGGGGCTTGCTAATGTAACTTGCAGCCCGTACTTTTTGGACGTCACCCAAGTGTCGGTCGAAGGTACCGACCGCTGATAAAAACACGCGCGCTTTTGTAATTCGATCGGTTGATTGCGGAGTGGATTCCGCGCTCACGCGCCGGGCGAAACGTCGATCTGAAATGATGCAGGCGTATTAGACGGGGCGCGCGGCCGCGTTAACGCAATACCGCTGCGAATATGCCGGAATGAAAAAGCTTAATGCGCCATTATTTACTCGATAGTGGACAACCCGCTCGAGCGGTGTAGCAGCACGTGTTTACGCGTTTATAACAGACGTGACGTAGAGCACGTCGCGCGCGCGTGTGGGTGCTGTTTTGCGATGCAGCTCTCGCATTACCGGCCATAATGCGGCAGTGGGGCTTTCCCGTATATTTTATTTAGCTCTGACGTCTGCTGAAATTACGCCATAATTAATGAAACTAAACTATTAATTTAAATTCCATTGTTCCATTATAAATAATTAGCTGCTAATAACCGAGTTGGACGAGGCGCGGGATTGCGCGACAACCCATCGGCGCTTTTCGCCTGATCGTTCGTTTTTATTATTGAGCACATTACGCTTTTCCCGGCCTTTGGCGCGATCGTGCTGCGGGCAATGGGGTGTAAAATTTTCAGGCCTTTACAAGTATGTTGCAGATAATCGTCGAAGACCGTCATCACAGATTGCGTTACGAACAACCATTTTGTCCTGATGAGGAATGGCAGGATGACCGGACGGAGGGAACTCATAACAATTTCAGATCATCTAGTGCGATGAAGTTATTTCATTCGCGATCAAAGCGATTGAAATTGCGGGTTCTTATGATTGCAGTTTATATTGAGAAATTAAGTTTGATGGTTGCGTTTCGAAAAAAAGCATATTTTGTAAACAGAATTATTAGAATTTTACGAGACTGCAGCAGGAAAATAGAATTTGTAAATGTTGAGGTAAGGTGTGAACTTCTTCTTCGAATCTCATTCTGTAACATTGTAGTTCTAGTTTCCTGACAGACCAGTTTTTCATGCCAAACGTAGATGTGTCTTCAAATTTCTCTCTGTATATGTAATTACTTCTTGAGGTGTTCTTTCTTGGAAAATATACAGTTTATGTGAAGACGCACGAAGCTTTCACTGTTTTCCAGTTTTGAAACTTGAACGCTGCGAATAAAAATGCCTCTTTCCAGCCTTGCAATATGTTGCAAAATTTCCTAGTAATCCATTAAAATAACGCAATCAGCTGCATTCGCTCTGACCAAACCCTAATAAGTATCCGTCTAAAAATGCACTTAACATCCTTTTGACTTGTATTCCCCATTTCAATAATTGGAATTAACGACTTTAAATCGCCTTCTCTCACATTAAACTCAACCTTGGTACAACTATTTCTCCTCTCATTCATACCGGTAGCTGCAAATTTACCGACCTCTATCCTTCACGATTTCCTTCTGCGCCTCACCTGTTTCACTACGCCCCTTATAATTCAATCATGATGCCGATAAGACTTTTCCGAAAGAATGTCTCAGTCCCAGCCAAAGAAGCATGTCGAATGCGTGTTAACGAACACTCAATCCATCTTGCATCACCTTTTCCGCGCGTTTTTCCGTGCCACGGCGTTCGATTAATCACGGCCGAAGCAGTGTTGATTATTCTTCTATCGCGTCTAGCCACGTACACGTGATTACACGCCAGCGGATAGACAGATGACGCTACGTGTAAGTAGTTAATCTTGCGCGCGTCAAACGCTACAAACGATACGTGGCGATTCGAGGTGTGCGTATGACGAATATACGTGCAAGTGCACGACGAGCGTGCAGACCGCGTGTATATTCGAAAGGGCCACCGAGACGGCGCTGACGCCGCTGACAGAAACACGCGCGGCCACGAATTTTGGCATCGCCCAGGGTACGCGCCGAGCGTCCGACGCGACTCCAGGCGTCCATACTAACGAGTCCGAGAAATTACTACCGGGCCACAATTCACGGCGGACATTATTTGCGCGCAAATCTTAAAATATCTGCGACGTGAAATTATCACGTTTTGATGGATCGCGCGACGCGAAGGAAGCGCGTCGCGCCGCGCGATTAATTGAATCAGGTGATATATCGGTTCGCTGCAATTTGCATAACACGCAGTCGTTTATTTTTCGACGGCAGGACGGGACAGTTTCGCGTGTCGCGGCGGTCGCTTTTTTCTTAATTAAAGACAAGCGTTAACGACCGAGCGACGTAATGTTACGTGCCGCGCGACAAGCTTTAGGCGAGCGGCCGATTTGAATGGAGTTTATATTCGGACGGGTCTATTCGGACGAGCGAGTGTCAGGGATACCGTCGTCGTAGTCAGGAAATCACGATTACGGTTACTGTATTTGTCCATCTAGAAGCCGACGGTCAGCAGGTGTTTCGGAATGTGACACGTGAATAGAGGGTAGGGTCTACTTTGTAAGGTCACGAATGGGAAAAAAAGCTTGTTGAACTGTTTGGCTCTTGAAATGTTTTTGGAGTGACGGGTAGTAAAAATCTATAATTTCACGAAAGAATGCAATTTAATGAAAGATTGATATTCAGATATTCTATAGACCAAAATCTGATAAACAATGTTTCGATTTCGATTTGTTTTGTTTCTCAGATTGTTTCCTAAAAAAGATGTATTTAATGTGAAAATAAAAATTCTACACAACAAGTGAATATATACTTTAAAAACAATATTTATTTGAGGAGTATTGCATTTGTATCAAATAAAGAAATTAACAACCCAGAAATAGTTACGTTCGGTTAATGCGATTTGTTGTGTTGGCAAGATCATTTTATATTAATGCGACATTCGTGTTCACGTAACAAAAGTACATTTTCTAACACATACAATCTTACTGTTATGTATCCACAACTCAGGTCTCTTTATTCCAACAAAAGTATTTTGTAGACTCAACAAAACTGACCCTTTAAGTTGATGTATTAAGGGGACCGTCTGGTGCTTTTCGGCCAAAAAAGATTTGTTGGCGAATTTTGTTTCATTGCATATTCTAACTTTGATATGTGCTCTATAATAACGGATTTCAAAAATAAAACACGTAGGAACTGTTATTTTTCATGTTTTCGAAAGATTTTGAGTGATTGTCAGAGAACTT
>JABFPB010002714.1:0-19207 GCA_022817645.1 Ceratoteleas bidentatus | reverse complement strand
GAGGCGCTGGAGCAGCGCCACTGTATTCCTGGGATAACACTCGAGGCGTTATCCCAGCAACATTTTTTTCAGTGTACAGTTAGACTACAATATTCCGAAGACGAAATATCCCACGAAGATAAAATAGCCCGCGAAAATTAATAACCTAAACAGCTATATCAAGACCTACCACTTATTTAAAAAATAAAAGTTTTTGTTTATTTCCAAGAATTGAAACATATTATTCATTGCGAACCTCAATTTTATCTCGAAATTATATTATTTTTTCCTATCCTATTATTTATTTGAGAAATTAATTCGAAGTATTCGAATTAGTTTAACTGAATAAAAAATCCTTTTACTACATCCGTAACATACCCCTGTTTATTTTCCGTCAAATGATTTTACCAAACAGTATTATTTTTTCAACCAAAAAAAAGTAAACTAGATTGATACTACACTAACAGGTGTAAATTTGGTATAGAATTTATTGTGCAGAAATACTTCAATCACATAATATTTGTAATAATCAAATTCACTTAGTTTCGTTATCCTAGAGATTATGAAATTTTTTGTAAGCTCGCTGACACAACTACAATGCAAAATCTGTAC
The DNA here is from genome assembly GCA_022817645.1 of Ceratoteleas bidentatus. Classification (NCBI taxonomy): domain Eukaryota; kingdom Metazoa; phylum Arthropoda; class Insecta; order Hymenoptera; family Scelionidae; genus Ceratoteleas; species Ceratoteleas bidentatus. The sequence goes on along the minus strand of JABFPB010002714.1, from coordinate 18,616 downwards.
GATACAAAACTAAATGAGTTTCTAGATTCACTAAAAACATTAGCTATGTTAGTCTTGTTAGATTATTAACGGGGGGTAGACAAGCATAATTTAAAAAATCGTATACGATATTTCGATTCGCAATATTTTATCGGCGAGATATTTTGTATTCAGGATATTGTAGTCTATAACCTAGAACAAACTGTAGTTACCATATCCCAAAAATTATAGTTACTAAATAATCTAAATATATTGGTGTATTAAGTACCTTTAAAAAGAAACAGCTAATTTACAGATACGTTACTTCATTACGTACACAGTAATAAAGAATAACCAATACTCAATGAATGTGTGTATATTGTATGTACGTTCTAGAACATAAGGATAAGGAACATGTTACTGAATTACTAAGGAATTAAAAATCGGGCAATTTACATGTAATAGTGTATTTGGTAATTTACGTTGAAGCTTTAAGATAGAAGTTCATTGAACTCCATTTTGAGTCTAGGAAAATATATACCTTTGAATTTTTATTTAATTGGATTACGTGCAACAAAGACAAACACAAAAATGATAACGAATTAATCAACATATGAATCTGAAATAAAAACACAATTAACCTTTAGATACATTTAAAAAACTACCATATAAAATGGTTAATAGAACAACAATATTACAGATATCACGGAAATTAACTACGAAAAATAGTTAAATCTACTATATTAAGTATTTATTCCGATGTCTAATAATTTCAGTTACTACCTAAAATCATAGTAAAAACTAAATCATAGTTCTCGTTACTATAAAGCATACAATCATATTGTTTTGATTGTTTGTTTTACGTAACAAAGTAAAACAAACCAAGATTTTCCAAGATTTTTGTTTGAAAATCACCTTAGTTGTAACTAGTATGATATTCTCTCAGTGTATGTTTAATACGGCCTTCAATTATTAACAAACTACTTGTTGTTTATATATATTTTTTTGAGAGGTCACAATAATAATATTATTCGTTTTTACGTTTATACACTGAGAAAAATTTCAGTAGCTTTGAGTAAATCCAACTCTTATTCGAGTTAAATTTTAAACTTTGATGCGGAAACTCGCTGTTATTAATAATTTTTAATTTCATTTCATTCACATTCTTTTTTTCTTTGGTTTATATTGATATTAATGATTAAATTGATATAAATCGAAAAAAATATGCATTAAATGTATTGTGTTATCGATTAATTAATATTTCTTTACAATAATGTTAATAATAGAAATAAACTGTATTAACATGAAATCATCTAAAATAAAGTATATTTTTTAGTAACTTAGAAGTTTAGTTGAATTTACTTCATATTAAGTTGTTTTTACACGATCTCTTGAGTAAAATCAACTATGATTTGAGTTGTAACACGTTCAACTCCGAGGAAGAGTAAATATGACTATTTGCGAAGTTGAACGTGCTATTTAACTTTAATTCTGAGTTATTGTTACTCAAAATAACTCAGAATAGGAGTTGAAACAACTTTGACTTTTTTTAACTCAAAATTTGAGTTGTTTCAACTCGGCCGATTTTTCTAAGTGTACGTTTATAGGTATACGAATACGTCTAAACGTATTTAATAATACGTTTGTAGTAAGTGCATAGTAAGATGATTGAAACACACAAAAACTGACACATTTTGTATATAAATTTATGCACCTAGGGCTTGGACGGTCACTGATTATTACCGCCCTCGGACTATGTAATACTCTCTGGCTTTGCCCTCTAGCATTATTACAGCCCTCGGACCGCAATAAATCAATAACTGCCCGTGCCCTCGGTCCATAATGAGGTCATTATTGTCCTACGACAATAATGACCCCTGCTGAAAAAAATTTCCCAAGTTTTTTTTCAAAGAAAATTAAAAAATTTCAAAAATTCTCAATAATTTTGTATATCGTGTCTTCTATGCATTTTGTAACTAAAGACATGTTCTCTATGAACATTCGTGTACAATGTAAGTCTATATGAACTCCTATATTTAAGCTTTCATAATCAAAATCAATGTTGAAGATATCGCTCAATTAAAAAAAAAAGTTATAGAACACAATGTGTTCAATGTGAAAACATGTCATGTTGGCTTTCGCAGTGTTTCAAAACTTTATACCAACAATATTCGCAACTTTTATTTTAAAACCATTCTTTTTTACATGAAAAATCTTTCTCAAATCGAGAAACCAAAAACGACATTTTCCCGAGTGTATAAGTACATTATTAGGTAATTATTTTTGACCAAACTAATTCCAAAAATGTTTCCTCAAATGTCGACCTCACCTTTTCATCGATTCAAATTTCATCGGCCATAGCTCTTTGGCCGAGTAATTAGATCGAACAGTCCCAAGTTGATAGTACCATTAAACAAATGCGCGCGTTCGAATTACCGGTAATGGCGAGTTCGTGGGTGCGCTTAATTCCACGCGAGCGTGGCACGACTCGGTGGTGTCCTGGTCCGCGCCCCGCCATACCTGCCTTCACGTGCGAGAGATGCTTTCTAATAATAGAGATTGGCACCTCGCGGACTTCCTCGCTGAGGACCACCCAAACGCGCGTATGGCCATCGGCGTCTTGGACTATCCATCGATATCGCATGCACGATACCGGCTCGGAGTAGGCCGATCATAACCGTCGATAAGCCAACCACGACACGCGTCGTTTATCCGCAGTCAGACCACTCTCGTTGCCACCCCATCTTTATCCAGCAAATTGCGGCGCCTAATCTGAAAGAGATATGGAAATTAATGAATGAAACACGGAAATCGGGCGGCAGATCTCGTTGCCGAACAGAACACGGTTTCCAGCGATAAGGGAGGATAACCCGGTAAAAAGGAAGCGCGGAATCGTCGCGAGATCGCGTTTGTCCTGCTTTTCGTCGAGCCCACGTGTTTTCAATTAACAAATCACGTGGCAGCGCGCTATATTAAATTTATAATTCGTATCTAGATCGCCGGAATAACGAACGTTGATGGCGCTATTGGATAACGTTTGCGTGCAGCGAATTTGAAAGGATGCGAATTGCTCGCCAGTGATAGCATCGAAATTAATTACTCATGCGCATCACGTGCAAAAAGTGCAGAGCTAAGGTGGCCAAACGGTACGCACAATCAGCCGTCGGACGTCGCTCCGTAACGGCGCCCTGACTTACCCACTCGGAAAATCGATATCCGGATGGGCAAGCAAAGTATGAATAAAACGAAAACCAACTAAAAGGACAATATAAAGAGAATTACATATCTTGAACAATTCTTTCCGTTCTAGCAAATTTGGTAAAAAAAGTTGAGCTCTTATTCGATTGAAAAATTCGAAAAATTCGAATCCTCGCGGGTATTTCGGACGGATCCAGTGAAGCCATCTGTGCAATTCGAGAGGAACCGCGTCGAGCAGGCGCGTGACTCGGTTTGGCGTCAGATGGCGCGTCGTGTCGTACGGCCATTGGAACGTGACCTTCCGAGGTGTGCGCAATCATCTTGCGCTGCTGCCACCTGGCGGCGCGCGCCGCAACCCCACTTTGGCACTGACCTACGCGTGTCCCTCTCCTCTTTTTGTGCATTAGCTCCCCAACACAAGGATGCCGCAAGATTTATAGCCCGTATCACGACGCGGCATCTAAACGATGATTTGCCGTTAAACGTAAACGGCTTATAAAAATGGTGCTGCATAATAGAGTAAATATAGGCTCGATGTTCCTTCGGTAAATTTATAGATCCACTTATACTCATTCAACGGCCGCGCGGCGACCAATAACCCTTAACCCTTAAGGGTACGAAATTAACACCCGCTCGCCGATGTATATAAAAATTGTTTTTGAGGGCCGTCCTGGCAATTAGAAATGCTAAGTTTCTGAAAGAAATATAGCGGAGATTTAGCACTGCTTTCATAGTGGTATGAAGGATTAGAGGAGATCATGGAAACGGAGGATTCGTTATTCGAAAATCCTTCGGACATTTCAAAAGAAGTTGCAATTTGAGGAGTAAATACAGGGTTTTCCGTCGGAATTTTAGACATGAGTATGAAATTTGTTCAGAGTCATTAAAAGCAGAAATTTATATGAATGCTACTGTGTACAATTATGATATGTTTTCGTTCTTCATCACATTATTCAATTTCACGTATTCGATTGTTTAAATTATTGTGGAAGAATTTTAATTTCATTTTTTTTCTCACAAAATCGAGGAAATAGTTGTACCTAAGTTTATATGAATTCGTAGTGTTCTGGGAATTACTTATAGTCCTAATATTATCTCCGAAATTAAACAACATTATTAGGGTAATTAAGAACTTCCTGAGGCGAATGTGAAATTTCGCGTACACCTTACTTATCAATAACACAAATATTTCATTTAATCCACTTTCTATATTTTGTCAGTCTTTCTTTCATAGTGTCGTCTCTAGAATTTCTTTCCGTGGGGATACATGCAATTTGTAACGCATTTAAAATATGCTCATGTACTTACTTCGAAAGTTCACATTTCTCAACGAATCTTTTCACCTACATTTTCAAACATGTGGAAACTACCCAGCACAAAATTACTTTTAGCCCACTTCAAATAACACTTTATAACTTTCACACTTCTTTGAATATCAACAACATAACCCACAACTGCAATTAATTCCACTATTTACATAGAAATACATCCACTTCCTTCTAACAATTTTCAAATTCCCAAGTTCCAGCGAAACCTCCATTACTTCTCACCAACATTCGTAAATCTATTTTCGCCTACTAGAAAAACACCACCAATAACAAAATCTTAAGAACCCAACTTCAGATCCCCAGTAAACGCCCCGTACATGAAGCCTCGCCTTCCGTTGACGAAGCTCAATTAATCTCCCCAAACGTCGGAAGCCTTTACCCCGGGATTCCATTTTCTTAATACCGTTCCACACTCTGGCAATCGAACGCCAAACATCGGTTATTATATCCCCGATGAATAAATCTCGGCCGAATTTGACAGATCATCTCAATTAAAATTCGAATCGCCAAAAACTCGGCGGAATGTCTACAAGGAAGATGAGAAAGGGCCGCCAATATATAATCTCTAGTGTAAAAGTTAAGCGCGCGGCCACCGGGGACGCCCGGCGGACGTCGCTCCTCATCGCTGTCGATGCGTTACGCTCAGTCGCGGTACCGGCGCGTTCGATTAAATTAACATGAACGATCGGCGTAATTAGCCGCGCCCGCAACGTTGTCATCGTGCTCTTTTATTAACGGCGCGTTTCGAGACGCGGCCGAAAGCCTCGCAAGAACGATAAATTATAACGTCGGACGCGTCGGTGCACTCTCAAGACAGGCTCGTGAATAGTTTCCCTCATTGAGAATCAGAAGACTGAACGGCGGCATTTGAATAACAAACGATATGCAAATTTATTTACTCCATAGGCCGTTAGTAGCGCTCATGTGAGCGCGCCTGCGTGCGCCCGCGCTTCGTGCGCTCGCAACCGACTTGCGCTATTCCTTTTTCGGCACTTATCGACACACGCTCGACGGTCTTCCGCAAAGCACTATTTCGCTTTATGGAAATCCGCTAGCGGAACCGGTTTTTGCAGATAACCGATTAAACGCGGCGTTATTATTGCGACTAATTACCCGATCGCCCTCACCGTCGCTTGTGCCCAGCCCAGTCATTTTCCGCCACGAACGCTACGGGCGGAAAATCGCGTTTTTTGCCCGCTACGGTGGGGTGAAAAGTGGTTAATTGAACGACAATTTTTGGCAATGGGTTCGTCGAGTAAAATTTTGCGTTAAGTTAATATTAAGGTGGTTTCTAGTGTGTGCTAACTTCTTCTGAATCTATCGATTGGTAATTTTTCGCGGGGTAAACAAAGTGCGCCAAGTTCGTTTCAAGGTTACGCCGTGGATCATGTCGCGAGGCGGAGCGGGCAACTCTCGTTTCATTAAAACAACCAGCCGACCGGGTTTCCGTCGGATAATGTGCGCCGGGCGGATGACCCCTTAATTCTTAAGAAAGCTTCTTAATGTTTCAATCTCACATCTTGTAACATCCAAGGAACAGAACTAGTCTCGAAGATAGCACGAGTCGAAGGAGATTTTAATTAAGCCCGCCCTTCCAATGTTTCGTCTGATTGAACGAGCCAATCCCAGGCGCACGAAATTTAGGGATTCGCTTCCGCTAAACGCAACCCCTCTATGGCATTTGAATTCTTTTCACCGTTGCCTTCTGCGAGACGGACGGCAAAAAAGTGCAAAACGACGCCTACCGCGATAAATATTTCAGCCGGCGAGAGCGCATAAATCTGGCCGCGAGTGCGAACGAGACGAAAAATAAATCCGCGCCATAAATGAAAACACAAATTTTGGTCGCGGGTATGACCGTACTAATTGAAATTATGTCGCCATAAGTTTTCCGCGTGCGGGGAAAAAAGGTTATTGAAGTGGTAACACGGTGAAACAAGGAAATAGGGTCGCGTGATGGGGTGGGGCGGAGACCTCTGTAATCTGATTACTCGTGTTCAAGTCGTTCGAATGTGGAGTTAAATAATAGGTTGCCTGTAATTCAGACGTGTGTATCTGAAATGAGAATCCTACAAGAACTTGGAACGAAGTTTTCAGCCATTTTGTATTTTGTATGTCAAGGTTAAGCGTGAAATAACTTTGGACGATTCCAAAATAAACTCAAAATCTAACTTACGTCATAACTAAGTAAAGTTTTCGAAAGTTTCATCAACATTCTAGAAACATTTTCAAAGTAATTTAACAAGGACTTTTAAGTTAAAAATGATCCTACGTTGAAAAAGTAATATTAATGCTCACCTTTGAAACTGGATTGGTCCATATTAATTGGTTTCACTTGAACCCAATTATAATTCCATGTCACTACCTCAATGAAATGGCGAAAGGGGTTCATTCTACTTGAATGAAGCATGTCGTACAATATTTGTATCTGAAAAGCACACCTCATTAGCTACATTTTCCTATGTCGAAGCCTTAACCATAAACATTCCCACACCCTATTACCGTTCCACACTACGATTCAAAACCCTTACTGAGGACTTAATTTGCTACAAACTAACGATCAAAAAACGAAGTGACTAACCTTGATCGATTCGTTGCTGAAGCGTTTCTTTGAAAACTGTTCTATAAGTTGGACCGAGTAAGAAATCACTTGGAAGCGTCTGCAGCGGACGACTTCGGGCTTCCTGTCCGTCAGGCCGCGTGTGACGAGCAGTAGTTGGGGGAGGGGAATTCGTTGTAAGCCGACCAGTGCGTCAGGGGATGATGTCTAAATCTTCTTTTCGCTGCGCCCTAACTGCCCGCCCTTTTGTCGGATACGCTCGAACTCTCAGAAACGTCTCTTCCCCTCGCCTCTGACCTAAAAGGGAGGTTCTTGCTGCGTACAGTCCGGCAAACAAGTTTGTGCGGCTCTCACATTAGGGTTAGTTATCCATCTGCCGTGTGCGTATTATTGAAAGCCATCGCTTTTTATTCATGGTCGGTTGAACAGACGATTGTTTCACGAGCACCGTTCAATTTAAAACAGCCGTAACGTGACGCGAAATCGAAAAGCGTTGCAATTACCCGACATGGACTGTAATCGTGTAATGTAAATTGAGCTGTTAATTGAATAACGCGATGCTCGCGATGTTTAATAATATGGTGAAATTAGCTATGCTAATGGCGTGCATAAAGGGATACATTCATTAAGGAAAAGTCGATTTTTGAATAATTAGCACGGCCAGCGGTTTTGGAGGTAATGTGCTGCGTTGTGAATTAGCAATTACGTTAGAATCGTTGTTTTCATTGTTGGTTTCACTGCAGATTTAGGAATTCATGAGCATTTAATGTAATTGAACTGTTTGAGTTAATTTGTTTGTTTTTATAATCCAAGAAGAATTTGTTGTATACTTTCATTGCTCTTTTGTGTTTGAATGTTGAATTGTAAAAAGTTTTCTAAAATTAAAACCATACGATATTGTTGGAGCTGAAACTAAATCTTTGTTGAAACCTGACGATTTTATTAGTATTAGTTTTTTTATTAATATTAGTTGTGTTATAACCAAATATTTTAGTTAGATTTAGCATACCGTTGGTTACCACGACCTACCCGCAAGAAAAAAGTAGGTTGGCATTAGTATAACGCAAAGGCTGTATCATGATCGCGAGCCATACTCTTGCCAGCTTAATGCCATCCTGTTGCCAGCTTGTTGCCGGACGACCTGTACGGCAACCAGCTGGCAAGAGGATGCCACAAGGTTGGCATGAGTACAGCTCGTGATCATGATCCAGCCTTCGCGCCGTACTTATGCCAGCCTACTTTTCCCGTGCGGGTTTAGATGTTATCACTATGTCTAGTTAAATCAAGTAAGGGGGGAGTCCGCGCTAAAAATCAACTACACGAATATTTTTGTTTATAATAATGATACTTCTAGCTTATATGTAATTTTTGACAGGGAATACAATGGCGCATTCGAAATTTCGAAAAACCATTATTTAAGGGTGTTTTGCAAAATTTTGTTTTTAATAAAAAATTTGAAAAAAGCTATGCGTAACGCTGTGGGGGACTAAATAAGGAGTTTGTATGTAAATTTTCATAACAGTCTATGCATTGGTTGCAAAATTCTGTTACTTTTTTTAAAAGTCGAGGCGTTCCACTGATGGATATTTGCGTATTTATTGTTAACAAGTGTTTTATTTACGTTTGTTTATATTTTTGGAATATTAATATTTTAATAACAGTGTATTATGATTAAGAAACATGTTTTCATTGTAAAAATACACGACAAGGCACTTTTTTCATTACAAAGTATTTTCTGTTCTAAATTTTTTTCCCCACTCGGGCACGTAAAATGCTACTTTAGTTATTGTTTTTAGGGAGTAAAGTATCAATTTTCATAAAATTTTAATATTTTATTAACAGTACATTATAATCAAGAAACATTTCTTAATTGTAAAAATACATGCAGAGTCATTTTTTTTTCATTATAAAAGTATTTTCTGTTCTAAATTTTTTTTCTTCACTCGGACACTTCACTCCTTAAAAAGAAGTGAAGTGCGCTTTACTCCGTCGGAGGGTGTTTTATTCACTAGGGAGTAAAGTTTAGTTTTTCTCCCGCAATTTCAGAGAGTAAAACTCGACCTCTACTTGCATGTGTAACGAAAAAAAAGGGTTAAATTAAAACCTTGATTAAAAATATATTATTAAAAAACAGGGAGCAAAGTAGCATTTTACTCCCTGTAAAGGAGCACTTTACTCTCTGTGTTTGAAATGCGGGAATAAAATAGCACTTTACTCATCAAAAACAGGGAGTAAAGTAGCATTTTACGAGCCCGAGTGAGGAAAAAATCGTTAAAATAAATAAAGATTTAGATTCTAGTTCACACTCTTATTTATAATTGATGTGGGAACCAAACACATTTTTTTGTAATAATGTTATAATGTTATTGCACTTGAATAATTTGGTTTCTAAAAATAAAACACTACGCTATGCATAGAGCTTTAGTTCTAGAATGTAGTTTGGTAAATGTAAACGAAATTATTTGCTCACAGCAACCAAATGTTTTGCATTACACTGAAAAAACTGGCTCGATTGTAGCGATCATACTTGCATTATTACACCAAGTATGGTTGATGCAAACATACATTTGTTTGGGACAACAATATGTACACAGTAAAAAACAGGCATTAAGAAACAAGAAAAAGCGTCTTAATTCGTGAAAAATGTCTTAAATTAAGACGTAATATGTCTTATTTTAAGACACTTTTGCAAGATGTCTTAAAAATGTCTACAAAAAGTGTCTGAAATTAAGACAGTTCTTTTAGTGCTGTATGTTTGGCGCAACTATATATATGTTTGGCGTGACCCAACGGTATTCTAGTGCACGATCAGCCATACTGTATGTTTATGACAACCATATGTATACTACTGCGAACCATACATTTTTTTCAGCGTAACTATAGTCTTTAGACTTTTCTATCAGTCTCGATGTTTATAATCGAAGATTAGTATATACATATTACTTTCTATTTTATTCAGATCTTAGGTACCCTTAAAAGTATGAGTTAAACAATCAATTTATTCCTTCGCGAACAAATAATTTGTGCTATCTAGTTATAAGTTTTGGGGCATGTAACTGAACGTGCATTTATAGATCAATCAATGTTTAATTTATTATCCAAAATATGTTAATTAGTTAAATAAAATTTGCCTCGGTATTTTTCACATACAAAATATATATTCAAAAAGTGCGTCCTATTCTAAACATAAAAATGAAATAATCAATGTTCATTTACATAATTGATTTTTTAACGGCTAAATGGTAATCTCCATTAGGTTCTTGGATCGATGCAATCTGAAACCACTGTTGTCCAGTCGTAATGGAACACATTTTCCAGAGCAAAACATTTGGGCCGGGAAAAGATAAACATAAGTCATCAGGAACCATAATTTCCCACTTGAAGTGGTCAAGGACGATATACCATGCACTTAAGAAAAGTTAAACACAAGTGTTCCAAATGTGTCGCCGTCCTTTACGATGCGTTGTAATTTGGTGCAGTCGCAGACATTGGAAAAGCGTTTCATACGTAAATGCAGCCATAAAAAAATCATGGCATACCCAAACAACGTCTGTGACGGCACAAGTCAGTAATCTATATTTCAAGGTTAGTTAGTGCATGAAGATTTAGAGGCCTCGATTCACGTAACAAGCCGGAGACAGAGAAGCGTCGGGAAAAAGAAGACTTTATATTTTTATGGTAGTGAAAGTTGTGCGTTACGAGGGTCGCGGCCGCGTCCCTCGGTTTAGTTCAAGTCAGAAAAACGAGCACAATGCTCGGCCAAAAAGTTTCACTTTTTCCCCACTCGGAACCGCTAAATCTCGCAAAACGACACGTCCGCCGACTGAAAAAATAAAAATCAGTCAACGCTCTAATCTGTCTTGGCACCCACTATTTTAACCCCCTGCGTCAGATCCCGGTTTTCCGCAGTGTAGAACCAGTTTCTTATATTCAGTTACAGCTAATTGTTGCAAAGCGAACTTTATTTATGACTCTTCGAAGCTCCGTGGAAAAAGGTTTAAAATAGAGCGTGACATTCTGAAATTTCAAAAGCATCACACTGTTACGTCACCGGACATTATACAATAACTGATCTCGCATAATTTTGGAGCAGGTCACATTTTAGCATTACAAAGAAGTTTCGGGAAATTGACCTGATTTACCTGCAGTGATGTTTTGCCGGAATGCGTTCTTTTGTTTAGGAATAAAGATACTGAGATGGTCTGAGCGGAAATTATTTAGTCCCCGAGAGATTAGAAGGAATCTTTCCGGACTTCACTAATGCATTGACAGTAACTGGTGTCGAGATGAATTATGACTGTTTACATTCACACTGGAGATAATGGTCAGACTTCATTTGACTTTTTAAACTTATCACCGCATTAGCGGGACTGTGCTGGCGTAATGACAAACTGTTAATCCCCGGCGCTTAAAACATTATAATAAAGAAGGCAGCAAACGCCATTGTGGGTCGCGCAAAAATCAACTCATAATGTCAAAACCCATCGTCGACCATTTCTATCGAAACTAATGACCGATTGAATTGAATTCAAAATTCAAGTAATTTATCGCAGCATCAATTTCGAAATGACACTAATTATAACTATTATCGTAGATAGTCGCGTAATTTATGGCCCGCGTGAATAGAGCTGTGACAAGCGGTGATACTTGATCTAGCCGTATGTTGTGTACTCGCCATATTGATTGCCGGAGACAAAACAATTTTATTGAAAGAAAATGTACCACGCCATATGCGAAGACAACGAAAACAATGTTCGCGTCGGTAACCGAGTTCGGCGGTACCGACAAGCGTCGCTTTTTCCCGCGATCGAAAAACACGTCTAATCTCGGCGAATGTTTATACAAAAACATAAATCCCTCAAGCGGGGTATCCCGAGCATATTCCGCGGCCGCATTCGCAATATTTAGTTATCTGAGTAACGCCGCGCCGCTGGTGCGGTTTTTCTCCGCGTCAGGAAGCGAGCCGATCCTTTTGAATCGTGGCGCACGTGTATATCGCTGGATTCAGCTGCCTCGTTCGGTTCAGGAATGAGTTATCGCCCGTCGCGCTGCTCTTTCATTTCCAGCTATGCGATGGCCCCGGTATCGGCCGCCGTCAGCAATGCTTTCCCATCTCCTCCCTCTCGCATTATGGACCCTCGAGCGTGTTCCGCCGTCCCTTCTTCGCCGCTGTTTTTCCATTCCTGAGCCTCATCCTCGAAACAACGCGCGATCTGACAGTTGCCACGGCGGAGAGGGCGGCAGCTGCACGTAAAAACCATTTTCACTCTATCAACATCAACGCGCGCGCGTTTCCTTATCGCGACGCCATGTCTGCCCGACTGTTTTCACCTCGGCCGACATTTTTAATTGATAACACGCAGGATTGCTGTTTTCAAAGTCAGAGCGTGTAATTGAATTATGTCGGGACGATGTGTGCCCTCGCGTTCGTTAAAATGAGAGTTTATTCGTTCGGAAATACGGCTTGTCAGTTTTGAGGTGTTTGTCAAAATGGCGATTTGGAGGAGGTGTTTCGGCCGTGAAGAGGGCAAATATAATTGTTTGATGACAAATGAAATTGAAAAAATTTAAATGAAGAGTTGATTCTTTAATTATTGTTAAGTGTATTCATTAAACAAATTATGTTTTTATTGTTATTTAATTTATTGAATATGATTGTTTATTAGGAAATCAAATTGAGAAAATTGAAATCGATAATATATTGTTTAATTATTGTTGAATGTATTTATTAATAATTTTGAATAATTATTGTTATTATTTGAATTAAATGTAGCTACATTGGTTGCAATGAATATTGTATGAGAGTCGACATATAGGGGAGTACGCCATTGGTTCGTGAGATTGATAATGCGGGCGAGAGCGTTATGAAATTAATATAATCAATAATTTGGAGCGGAGTTGATGTACATGGAGAATGTGACCTTCATTTTATAAATGTTACTGCGAATGCTGTAAAATGTTTGGCCAAATGCCAATCGACACTGCCCTGACATTCATAGGATAGTGATATCAGGCGATTTACATTCACTTAAAAGAGGATGTAATGACCCTCGGAACATTGTACACTAACACTTCGATAACCTTCGCTGCTGCCTTCGAAATGGATAAACTGCGAGAAACAGCATAGTTAACATTTCAAAGTCATCAAGATGACGCCTCGGTATTTATTCTTAAACATTTTTATTTTAACCTAAAATTTAGGCTAGCGAGTTATTAGGTTACATATACGAATTGCAGATTTTTTAAGAATAAAAACAATATCTCGATTTCATTGGAAACTAATAACAAATAATAATTGCAAAAACGGAATTTCCTTTTCCCGTAATAGAAACTGTTCTTTTCACCCAGGAAATCTTATCATCGTGGAATAGGCAGGTTGAAGTAAAACGCAACAAAAAGCAGCAAAATTAATCAAACTGTCGCTGACGCATAGACGTTGTTCTCGAAGACAAGGCTTTGTCGGAGAATACGTCACTGTCCGATATCCAATAAGAAAACATCGTCCTCGGCAATCGGTAGCCGTAATTCAACGTATCTTCTTATTTGACGCGCCGAGATCCCCTCGACATTGGCTTCTCGCTGGCGCGGAATTTCTAATATTCCGGCTTGAGGTCCGACGGCTTGGCAATTTCTTTCTCGAAAAGTTTCACTGGGTCTCGTGTTAGATTGTTCCCGGGGGAGGACCCATGGCGGAGGGTGTTCCCCGCTTGGCCTGTCCGACGTAACCTTTGTCCTGATATTTAAGCTCGTCCCAAAAGGGCGCGTCAGCTTGGCCACCGTTACACGAAGATGCCATTATCGTAATTGCATTTCGATCATATGTCCCCCCACCACCAGGTACCCCACCCTCCACTTCTATCGGGCTCCTAAAATTCCGATTTATCATCGCCATGGCTCGTCATTCGCTGATGTTTTTCCTCCCACCCACCGATGTTCGTTCGAATTAAATTTAGACGCTGGGAAAATAATCCCCCTGATTTATCCGTGTCTTTCTAAGCCTGGCATATTTGCTCCGTCTATTTCCAACGCTTCAGATGAAACTTCATCGGCGTACGCCGCGCCGGGCTAAAGACACCGTCGATTAAAGTAATTTCAATTAAACTTAAGGCAGTCAAAGGGAAGCGCTCCCCGAGAAAAGAATCCAATCACGAAGGGAAATGGAAGGCGGAAGATTGCGCGAACGATCGATCGGACGTTTCAGCTTTGAAAAGAGGAGCGGAAAGGAAAACGAAGAGTCGAAATTGGAATTCCGCGAGGCGCGAGCGCCTCGCACTCTTGGTTGAAAGGGAATCGAAAACAGGGAGAAAACGGATGCGAGCGCGCCGCGCGAGGAACCGGTAATATTTACTGCCATCTTCTCCCCCACTTACCCACATATTCACTCTCCGTGGCAGTTGTAAACACCTCTTAACTACACCGCGATCCTATCTCCGGCTTCCTCCGGTCTTGCGGAAACGCGCGGCCAAAACGAATCCCTCAGACTTCGACCGCCGCTTTTCATTAAGCTGCGATGATATCGCAAGGTTAATTGGCTTTTTTTGCGCGCCCTCGGAATGTTTCGGGACCCGGTGAAATAAAGCGTTGCACGTCCTAGGTGCAAGGTCTCGCGTTCGCCCGACGCTTGCCAGAATACCCCAACTCAGTTTAGCATGATGAAAAATTTGCATCGGGTCGACCAATAACTTCATCCGCGTAACCGTGCCGGGATCGTTAAGGCGCAACCCCGGGAGCAAAACGCGCGCCGATCGCATACCGGTTTGCATGCCCGCCGAGCGTCGTCATTATTCGCGAGATCGGCGCTTATGAAGAATTAATACACGCGCACGCTAATATCGCGTAATATATCGTTCTCCTCGTTGAGCAACTTGTAATAGCAACAAATTTAACGGTAGTCCGAGGACCATTAAGCTTAACGGCCGTCGTTTTTCGCACGAAAACACGGACTTGTTTGTCCACCACGGAAATTGGACACAGTGATGTTCGGCGAGAAAGCGCGGCGAATTTCGTTTCGACGTTTCGTGAAAACGGGCGCATCGGCGTGGACGCAACATTGAAAAGGAATAAAGAATGGCGGCGCTGGAGGAGCCTCAAAGACTTGATATCCTCGTTGTAGACGCGGAGACGTGGAGGTGTAGAGTGAGAGGGACAAATAGAAGGAGACGGTGAAACCCACTAAATCAATACTCTGCCATCGCTCCAACTCCGGGCCGCCCCCTCGCGCGCCCCCTTGTCCACCCTCCGCATTGTTCCGTCTCACTCGAGCCCTGCGGCCGTCCTGCTCGCGACGTTCGTATAGCGTGGCAGGCCACCCTTCGTTCCACCCCCGTCACGCTCTCGAGCGAAACTTTGCTAGCTTCGCTTCTGCACGGGCTACTCCCGCAGAGAGTTCGCTACTACAGCTGGATGAAACCTATACATCGGTACACCACGACGTACCTAACCTAACCGCTCGTTCTCGAGACGATGCACAGGAAACGTGAACTGTTCTCGTGCGTCTGGTAAACTTAGGTACACCGAGCTCCCCCGCCCTCGTCGTCGCCTTTTTTCCTCGCTTTTTCGGTTCCTCGGCGGGCTTTATGTCTGCATTCTCCTTTTTCCGCAGAAGAAAAGAAGAAAAGAATGTTAAGAACGACTGCGCGTGGAAAGACGTCTCGCATCCGAAGACACCGCTGATACCTTCGGGATAAAGAAAATTAATATCGCGCCGTTTGAGCGCACAGATGCAATGATTATTGCGTTGCCGCAGCTTTTGTATTCCGAGAGTGTCAGGGTATATCTGCTTTCGCAATTCCTGAAATAGGCATGCCGATGAGAACGAGCGCTAATTTCGTATCGTTGCCGCAATTACCGCAGTAATGACGCAAAGTCGTCCGTCAATTGGCCAATCCGTCGAAACGGTTATCTTCAGTAAACTAATTCTTCTGTTTCAACAACGCACACCAGCCAGGCCATCCTTCATTCTACCTAACAGCCTTAATGTCTCTGATTGAGAGTGAGGAGACGCTTCCTCGCGGGGGCCCCGACTTACGAAGCTTATGAGTGAATTGGGTCACGTAGCACATGCTCATACCGCCACGGCAACGGACCGTCCGGGTCCCCCAGCATTATCGCCGTCTGGATCGGACACACTATAGGGTTGGTCAATGTTGTAGTGCTCAGTGTGTCACGATACAGAATGCCTTCCAATCCAAACGTCTCTCGCTAATATGAAATTCATCACATGTACGAACATCCAGCGCATACCCTACCATATCTTATCACCCTGATGGATCGAGACAACTGGTTAATCTCATTTCCGAATGGTCATGAAATCGCATTTAATTAGTTCCCTTAGGCACCTAATTGCGCCCAGAACTCGAAAATTTTGAGAACATTAACCGCGACAGTCCCCTATCCATCGGCGCAATAAACGCCGCCGTCGGAAATCAGCAATTCGCTGAATCCAACAAGCTACTTCTGTTAACGGTCCGGTCTAATTTTGTTTACCTCGCGCAGTTGAATCGGCAGTTCAATCACCCCGTGCGAGCCTCTCCACTGAAAGAGAAATGATTATGTCACAGTTAGCCGCGAAGGCAAGTTTAACTGCTGCGAGGAGAGCTTGGGCCGGCTTGGAAGGGAAGCGGAGAGCGAGTGGGGTGTCCCTGCAATCAAGAGCCAACTGGGCAAATGGACGTTGGACCGTTCCACGCTGGCTACCGTTGGCGCAGCAACACGAGCGACACGCCGCGCGGCGTTGCCCTCGACGGAGGTCTCGATTAGTAAATAAGAGAGACGGCTTGTGCCGCGCTTCTTAAAACGAGAACCAAGTCCTGCCAAGGGAGCCCAATTACACGGCTGGCGGCTTTGCTTTGTTTCACGGTCGCTGGACGTTGCTCTCATTCTAGACTTCGCTACTTCCGTTGCCCGTTTTACGCTTCTGACGATGTACCGAGAAGTCACCTAAGCCCGCAGCCCGCTAATTTCTTGCGACCGTTTGTCCCAGCCGACGATTAACAAGCCGTCTCGCTTTCGGCGCGTCGCCCTCGAGAGTCACGTCCGCCAAATGAGCCTACTCAATGCAGATGAATCGGACGCTCAGTGCGACCATTTTGAATGGACGCCGAGCATCTGAAATAATGCCGGATTTATCTTGGCGATGGTGTCGGGCGTCGGCAAAACGACAACGAGAAACGGATTCTCCGCGGATGAATTCGCTAGACGCACCGGACCATTGTTTGTTTGCGAAGCGCAATGCCGAATAATCGGCCGTAATAACTGGGCCACCCTGATAACGCCAGGCTAAGTTTAGCCGGCGCGCCGCTGCGCGGTATTTATCGAGCGCGGGAATGGCCGACCAGTCCACGGAATGTCATTAATATTTTTGCGCCGCGCGGATACGAGTAATGAAAAACACGTGTCGTTTCGCAAGGCTTTCGCAACGCGCCGCTCCCCGCGCGCCCAGTTCCGTTTTGACGGCCGCCTATTGGAGTCGCCCGATTGTTTGGATACAAAACACGCGTTTGCTCGCGGCGCAGAACGATACCGATCGGGACGCCGTCGGGCACAAAGCAGCAATTAATATTTACAACGCGCGCTTTACCGACCGCATTATCTTTTTTCTACGCGCGATGCCCCGAGCAATCACTGTTCTTGAACCGATTGCGATGATTGGCCTTAACCGATTTTTCTTTCTGTTTGCAGGTAAGAACATTTGGAATGCTCCAGACCGACGTGCAATACAATCTAGTCCCGAGTGTCAAAGTTTCCCGCAGGTCAGTAAAACGCGTGATCTCGAGACGATCTCAACCCGATCGCCTTTCCCCCATCGCCCGGAACCCCCGGGATAAAAGTGTTCGCGCGGCGCGTGATTTAGTGCGCGCCGCCGGCATTGTTAATCGGCAGCCACACAGGTGGAAAGAAATTTGACATTCATCGGCACGGGTATTGGCGTTATTTATGCCTAATGCCGTGCAGTGGCGTGCGAGAGATAGACGCGGCTGTCTGTTCTGAGGAGCGCGGCGCCCCAAAGATCCGACGGGCGCGAAGTTGGCGCGCGCCCGATAGCTGGCGAAAGATTGACGGCCGGATCCGTCAGCGGTTCCGCGCGCATGGCCGCGCCCGCTGGATTTTCAGCGATCTTGGCGCCGGGCGTTTTCCGAGGCCCCGCACGTCCGCCCCGTAATTCGATCGCGCCCGTCATCGGCCGAATCAATGATCCGCCCGCGTTCGTTTTCATTATCCGTCGCCGGGGCACCGCGGCGTCGCTCATAACTCTCGAGCCGAACCTGGCCGTGAACCCCGCATGACAATGGCGCGGGCGTTTGGGCGCCGCGGACATTTTTCGCGGCGCTTTTGTTGACGCACAAAGGAGCGGCGTGACGGGCGCGCGATAGTCCCCCGCTTTCACGGGACACTACACAGCGCTATCATGAAGAATGACGGGGGGTGGAGGAGGGGGATGTCGCGGGTTGGTTAACAGAGGGGAGACCAAGTTGAACGCATGTGCAGGGCGCCGCGCGTCGCGGCGCTCTGGTCTCGTGGTGGAGGCTGTGGAAGCGGCAGAACGGAATCCGCGAGGCAGAGACGTCGTCGC
>JABFPB010002713.1:0-19213 GCA_022817645.1 Ceratoteleas bidentatus | reverse complement strand
GATTAATATTCATAATAAAATATTCATAATACGTTAACAAGCCTTACGAATGTAAGCTGAAATGGGATATAATGATACAGTGAATCAATGTGCGTTCCTATCCCCGGACATTTATTCACATTATTGTTAATTTCATAAACTTTTAGGGACATTTCGAAAAAATCGAAGACGCCATCTGAAAGAGGACATATCAAGGCATCATAAACGGCAATAAAAAAATTTTCCAATTTTTTTCGAATTTTCGTCATTTTTCACTTGCGATACCCCTTAATTAATCCGAAAAAAACTTACATCAAGCACAGAGTGGGATCCAAACGGCACGGCTGAACTTTATCGACAGTACTTCAGATTCAGAATCTCAGACGAACCCGTCTAAGATTCTGAATCTGAATCCGAGAACTATTTTAAACCAACAATAGGATTCGTGGAACTAAACCAACAATCGAATTGTCGGAAGTTCGTCAACGTTGTAGAATCTGTCGAACGAAGCTCGCGCGACAACAATAACAACCACTCACATTCATATTGCGTCGAATCTACAACCGCGGCAGCAAGAGAATACCGGGAACCACGCCAACAGCTCAATTCGTGGAACGAACCTCACGCGACAACGGCAAAGCACTGAATCGTTTTGACGCGCTGAGCGCGTAACAACAACACAATTCCCGGAAATGCGTCAATCAAGCAGAATTCGCCGAACAAAGCTCGGACGAAAACAATAACAGCAAGTGAACAATATTTCAGTAAGTTTTGAAATTCCGTAACGTAACAAGAGAAATCTCGTAACTTCGCTCGGAATCGAATACACACGAATTACAAACTCGAACGAAATAATGTGGCCAATGAGTTGGTATTAACAATACATTGTGCGAATTCTGTCGGTATTTGAACAATATTTGTGTAAATATTAATAAAAAATGGTTAGATGTATATATAATGTAATGTAAATTGAGTAATTATGAAATATCAAAAAGGAAAACAATATATAATTTTAAATTTACAAACACATGTTTTTAAAATGTTTCTTTATTTCTCGTTTTTTTTACTTGGCTGGAGACATTACCGTACACGGAAAAAATATCTAGATGCGGCCAACAATACTGGAGTGCCAGAGTGCAAATGTTTTAATAAAAAGAAAAATATCTGTACTTTAGTCCTATATATGCTAACGACAGATGGGAGCATGCCTGACATATCCTTTCTAAGATTCGTGAACTATTACATTGCGATTAATAATAAAATATACCTGTGTCAGGCATACAAATGCGATTACGAGTATATATTCGTTTATGAGTTTGATGGCGACAGAAATGATTAAAATCAATAATATTTTAATAATAGTGCATGAATATTCTGAATTCTTCTAAATATAATAAAACTCATGATATAATATAATAAAAATACATGAATATTTTATACGTTGTAATATAGATCCATAAGAAAATTGCTAACTGTCAAAGTTTATTAAATTGTTAATAATTGTATTATTTTATGTTTGTGTGACGAATATATAAAGGATCACTACATTTGCGAAGATTTAATAAAACTATATTTCTGAGAGTTCTATTTTCACAATTAATTATAAAGTTTTATATACAACTTTGTTTAGCATGTTTGTCGTGTAACGTTTCGTGGCACGCTGACTGCATGAATAAAATAAAAGCAAAGAATTAATTATTGGAATGCAAATAACGGATATACTGTATTATATACTGTTAGTGTTATTAGTAAAAAATAAAACTCGAAGTAAGATAAATCTCATGAGTTTGTGTATCCAGATCATATGATTAATTAATGATAATATGCAAATCAATTATTATGTATTTAAGCCTCAATCATTTAACAATCAAATGTATTATTCGGATATGAAACATTATGCGGAGCTATAAAGTACGATAAATTCCTGTTTACAAAATTGAATCGATATGGTGGTGAACATATTTCTTATATTTAATAATCAACAGATTTTCTAATCTGTTGATTATTAAATACCAAAACCGCTATCTTTCCACAAAAATATATCCATACTTTCAAATTTAACTCTGCATTTTATTAATCACTTTGCTTTTCGATTAGTTGTGTAAATTCGTTATCAAACATTCGTGAGCATTTTACTTCGCCTAATAAAACCTTGCGCCATATTGATCGAATTCGTACATTAAACTTCCGTCATTCAATATTAGAATTTCCGCAGTGTATTCACATTATTTTACCCGTAAAAACCTGTTGATATTTGAAATGAGAAAAATGGATTTCCCTTTACTCGAACGTACATTATGAACACTTGTTGAAATGACAGACTAACTCCATACTTCTTCTCATTTCGTTCGAAGATATACAGATACTGGCCAAAATAACGTAATAACCACCCAGAAACCAAAAACACATTAAACCATATTCCTGAATATGGTATTTGTCATTTCCTGATTGAACCAACATTCGTAGATGTTTTACTTTCCCGATTTTTTTACATTCAAAAGAACGGTCTACGAATGCCGCTTCAATCAAGAAATGACAAATACCTTATACAGGATTATGGTTCAATGAGTTACCGGGCATTTGACTGTTTCGGTTACTGGGCAAAAATCAACGATAAAAAATGCATTGACTGACATCACTAATATATGTCCCGACATCGCCAGGCTCACTCATTAAATCATTTTCTGCAAATTTCATTTGTCCAAATTACTGCCTCATTACAAATAAATATCCGAGCACTCGCTGCATATTTAAAAAGTCGAAATAATAAAATTTCTCGCAAGCGTCCAAATTGTCGAAAATCAACATTTACCGAATTCCAGCAAATCCGTCATTCTTCGCAACCGGCATCGCCCGTTTTCCATTTTCCTCCATAAACAATGAAATGTTTCATTCCACACCGACTCCAATCATCGGTTATAAATTATAACTCGTTGCATTTCGCGCATTACTCCCGTTAAGCCTACCTCCACACCAACAGTCCCGACTGTAATTTGTTTGCGAAAAAGCGACGTTCGAAAAAACAACCTCGCAGCGCGTCTGCGAGCATTTAATGAAAAATGCAACGCGCGCCAACAAATTCAATATAATTAACAATTTTACATATTCCAGTTCCGCGCGAAATGTAATCAAATCCGACAAAATGTCCGCACGTTGTATTCCACGCGGAATCAACGTTCCGCCACTGCGCGGCGAAAAAAGCGGCCAATCGTAACAAGTTTTCAAACTTCAAATGCACGCGTTCTTTGCCCGCGCCGATTAGCATTTTTAATCGCTAATTCTTTTTCCGCGCAAAAACTCGCGCGTCTTTCGCGCGGGCCATTGGATTACGCCGGCGAGTTTATTAAACAACAAGTCCGCGAACGTGTACAGAGGGAGCGCGTGGCGGACGCGCGACGCATGCATTTGCATACTATCTGCTTTACAAATTACCTATGCAATATAAATAGAGTCGCGGAGGATAATTTTCGGAATTCAATTTAATGATTCGCGGGCGATACGAGCGCGGACCGAGCGAGCGAGCGAACCGCGCGACCGTGGCGCCACCTACGCCGCGCGGAATTACCTACACAAACGCAATTACAAATTCATAAAGAGATTTGCCGAGTTTGTCCGTTCAGCCGAAACGTCTCGTTCGAGCGTGGTTTTAACACTTTGCTCGATAAATAAATCCGGCCGTGATTAATTTACATGTAGGTGGCGCTGCGCAACAAATACCGGCTATTTGAGTTTCAGATCGGGAGCAAGTTTTTGCGAAGCTCAGCGGCGGAAAAATGGCGGGACAAGTTTCGCGTGTGTCGGGAATTGTTGCTGCGCTTGAAAGTTTGGCGAAATTGAGTCGGGGAAGGGTGTATGTGTGGACTGATGTGGTCGAGGTGTGGAATGATTTGTTGTTGAGGTTATTGAATTTTGGGCGGGAGAGTTGATTGGGAAGGATCCCAGTTGAAAATGGGGTATTCAAACGTTTTTGAAATGGAATTAATGAAAAATAATAAGAATATTACTTATTTCAACACAAAAAGAAATTTCTTCATAATTTCAGATTAAAAACAGGTTAAATGACTTCATAATTTCCGATTTATATATATAAATTAGGTAGAACAGAAATAGAAGTTGAAGTTTTGATGGAAAACATCTTCCACGATCAGGACTCGAACTAGTGACCTAGAGGGTTTAAATCCAGCACCGTAACCTCTCATAATGACGACATCTGACGTTAACTGTCGTAACCGACAGAGAATTTGTCATCGACAATTTAACTCTTATTTTTCGTTTCTACAAAATATATCAGAATGAAAATCAGTTTGCCATAGAATGAAAGTCATGTTGTGAAAGAACTGATTTTCCTTCTCTCGCACCCCGATAGAACAAGATGTATATTATACATATATTAGATGGACATTCATACATAAAATAGACATATACATATAATATATGTATATTATACATATACTAGACGTATACAACATTGATGTTCTATCAGGGGCAAGGAATGAAGGATTCTTGTTGTGACAGTAGGACATTTTTAAGAGTGCTTTCTCAACAATTTCGTATTGACCAGACAAATTTGAATGAGTTTGGCCAAGATACTATATCTGATTCAACCAGCCAGAGCTGTACTCAACTGTTCAAAATGCTTTAGTAAGTATAATGCTGGATAACATGTTGGCTCAAGCTGTTGCATGATAGTTCAAACAAACTTTTCTAGACGTGTGTTTCTAGAAGTAATCTTATTAAGTTGCCAGTCAAGTAATCCCATAAAACAACGGTAATTGTTTAGTGTATAAATAGTACTAAATTTTATTTTATTTGTATGTGTCCCATTATAAAAACATATGGATAAGTAAAATTCGTTAAATAGTTTGATGCACTAATATGAAACGCATTTTAACCGCAGAAATCTGTGCGGTTATATTTTAAATAAAATAATTGACGTCTTATTTTAAGTCATTGTACTTATTCTTTCTTTCCTTTTTGATTGGAAGTTATTTAAACTCTATAAGCCATCTTAAAGTGTGTACCAAAATCACCGTCTTAATTAAAAACCGATTATATAGTGTTCAAGAGTTTAGCAGTAATCAAGTTAAAATGAGCAATTACATATATCCGTGTACAACAAAAAAAAACTTTTGTTATTGAATATGTAATGAAAGATTCTTAAGAGGACAACTTTTCTTAAAGCTCATCTTTGTTAGGAATGTACAAAGTTATAATGTGGATCAAATTAAACTTTAAAAACTCTATTTTCACTCTATTACATCTCACGAAAACATTGAAAAAGCGAATGCGCTTCTGACGTAAAATGGAAAACTTTATTTAATGAAGACTTTTTAGTAATAGTGTGTATTACGAATGTGTGACACTGCTTATAACTCGATCACTATCGATAAAATAAATCCTGCAGTTGATACATTATCAAAAAAATTCTTTATTACATACAATTTATTATACGACCCTAATATCACATTTATCACCTAGCAAACCACATTTACGACAAAAAAATTATAACTAACTATAATAAATTGATATTTTATAATTTATTACAGTTCGTTATATTTTTGTAAATTTAACATTATGATTCCATAAGTTTCAATTTATCCTCATAATTTCATTTGTCTATTTGTTTATAGAACATACATACATTTCTATTTAAAACGACGCGAAATATGATTGTGTAATATAAAATATTCCTTCACCATTGTTTATTAAAAACAGCATTATCGTTTTAACGTTCAATTTTTTTAATTTTGTTAACTTTGGATAAGAAGTATTAAAATAATTTTACCAATAATAAAATATTCAACGAAAATAAAATGTTTTCTTGTCACACGATGTACATTATTTACCCGAATGCACGGAAACACATTACAATGCATTATAAACGTATGTAACAAAACATACATTAATTTTTACCGCTCATTTTTCCGACTGTAAAAAAATAAACGTATTACTGCTTTATTTTATTACCACATATATTTCGCGGAACAGTAAACATTTTTGTTTGAATAATTCTGCGGAACAGTATAGTCCAAGATTTTACGCTTTGTACGTACACTTTAATGAGAATTATTTTAAGAAGGTCGACCTCGTCAATACCCTATTTCGCTTCAAATTTTGTAGATGTAGATAATATTCACTTCATTATGTCGTTACAAGATTTCAGTGATAACAGACGAAAGATAAGTTTCCTCTTTATTTTGATAAAGAGAAAGTATAGTGTGGAGTGAAATGGAACATTTATGAGGTGATTTTGTTCTGTTAGTATGGACGAAACGTTGGTAATAGCGAGGGTGTTGTAAAGAGCGCGTTAAAAAGTTGAAAGAGACTAGATTTTGTGAAAGAGAAATTCTAATTCCGCGAGGTAAATTATATTGCTTTAAATGAAAAAACGCACGCCGCCTGCATCCAATTTTAACTTACACATATAAATTAAGCATTCAAAAATATTCAAATTCTCCTTTGTCCCTTTTCTTCTTAAATAGTTTTAATCTGCGTAGTTTGCAAATGATAACATTCCGCTCTTTCAAGCGTTAGCAAATTGTCATACTTAACGAAATGAATTAATTTCACAAAGAAATTCCCTTATCATTATGATCGCCTTTTGAGGATCAGCGCTTATAAAATCTCTTGCAAAGTCGCGAGTTATTGCAAACTCGCGAAATTAAATATTTATACACACGTAATAATAAAATGCTGAAATAATTACACGACATGAGGAAATAAAAAGTTCTCTTTTTCAAGCATTCTGCTTATCAAATATTTCGCCAGTTAAAATTATCGCGAAAAAACTGCAGTTCCATTTACAACATTACTCCTTTTTCCCACTTAAATAATATTTCACGTGAGCACTGAAAAATGTATCCAATAACAAGCGTTAAATCCGTTGAACCTATTTTACTGTTCTGTTCAACTAAAAATTTCAACGCTCAGTTTTTATCCGAACGAAAGCCTCCGGTTTCGAAGTTCATCGATACAAAAAGCGTCACAATAAGTTGTCGAGGATAACCATATTTTTAAAACATACCTTTCCCAAACAACGCAACAATTAAACAAAATCCAAACCTTCTTCGTATATTTTGAGGCCTCAATCGAACTCTCCATTAAAGATTTCGTTGTAATTCGACGAAAGTTTACGAAGCTTCAGAATACTGCCTATACAACTGTATAGGTGGAATAAAACGCAAATATTTGTCAAAACGAAAGGCCGAAAAAATCTGACGTAATCTGACAATGTTAGAAAAGCTTTCAAAGGTTCGACTGTCAGACGTTTTTGGAATCTATATTATTTCAAAAATAAAAATGCAAACCCCATTTTTCAGCCATTTGCTAATACTGTTTGTATAAACCCGCAAGATTGATATTGAATCGAATTTCCAGTCCCAAATTATGATAAAAAATTTTTTATTTGCAAATATTGTATTTGAATTTTGTTTGTATTTTAAACGGGTTTTTTTCTAAAACTAGCCTTTCGCCAACAAAGTCACTTAACTGATTATATTTTATCTAGATTAAGTAAAATGTACGCCAAATAACTAAGTACATATTGTAATTACTAAATTTTATAAATGTAATAGTTGATCTTACTACATTTCTGCACTTAAAGTAGTGCAATCACGAAGGGGCGTATTTTTATGGCTCTAATAATTAATCATTCTGATAGTTTATTTAAGTAACATTCTTTTTTTAATAAATTGATGTTAAAGGTTAAAGGTTTTGCGTACTGACACATTTTAAAATAAACAGTGCACACATTTCTGTAATAAAAAATTGTTTTTTGCAAAATTGGTTTTAACAAATATTTGGTAAGCATTTGTGTCGTAATAATTAAAAGTTACGCGATGTAAGTTTTGAGCATATTTCAGACAAAATATCAAATGTACTACTTATTTATATTTGATATTTTTTATAGCACCATAAAACTAACGACAAAAATAATTAACATTTCTTAGGAATTACCTCCATAATATAAGTATTAACATATCCAATTTGTAAATATTTTCTAATTATTTTTATATCGGAATACCTAAACCTAATCATATTAATGTATATTTTTGTATATGTTTATGATCAAGACAGACTTTAGTTGTCGACACCAAGATAAGCAGAAAATTGCAAATTTTCCTAACTCAAATATATCATATCTGTATATACTTAACCAACCAAACTGTGTGACTTTACTGGTTTCTTATCAAAACCGCATACATAATGTTAAAAGTCTTCCAGTCTTTGAAAAAAACATTTCTGCAAAATTCGTAGTCAAAATCGTATTGACAAGAAAATATTGTTTTTCACTAAATATCTCCGAATGGGAAGAAATATGATATATGACAGCATTGCATATGTCACTGTTCGCAAACTATCGAATTTCGAGAAGTCTCTGTCCCAAAAAGCGATCCTCCGCGGCGAAGTGTCAGCAATAATTAATAATATAAAGACATTCTGCAACTTTCATGAGCCCGGTTAATGTTTCGCGAGTTGGGCATGAAGAGGTCGAATGCAAATATACTATCGATTCGTTTCAACGGACGACGTCCGTGAAATTGACAGCGCGTATAAAGAGACGAAATTTCCGGTTCGTTCTATTGGCGACTTAACGTCGCGTCTGTATAAAAGACCTGCGATTATTTTTATATCCGCGAAGCGTAATTAAATCGCTGGGGCTTTTAATTTCTCGGGCTCCCAAGACGTCGAACCAACCGATCCGATCCGAAATCTATTCCGCCGGAAGTATCCCATAAAACGATCCTCGATCTCTGCTGCCGATTTGCCGATCGCGAAAATGTCGCCAGCAATCCCGACTCGCAATTCCGCCATTTAATTTCCGATTTACGCGCGACTGCACTATTTTCAACGCTAATTCCGCGCATATTAATTAAGCGCAAAGCCGCGCGCGTTACTCTAATTGCGGCAATTACATCGGGTACATTTAATTGCCGACCAGCAGATTAATGATTGCAAAATACCAATAACGGCGCCGCGCGCTTCGACGACTAATTATCACAGCGGCGTCTTGGTGGTCGCGCGAAATCCGATTGTTCGCGATTGCGCCCGAAAATTTCATCCGACGTTCTTGACAACTTTTCGCTAGAGGCTGAGAAAAGGCTTTTGGGTTGTTTGAGAGGCAAATTAAAACGACCGGATTAGATGATTACACGTTGATTATGAAAAGGCTACAAACGGGAACGTTTTTATTCGAAAAAAAATGAGCCTGGAAAATAGTGACGCAAAGGCGGCATTAATTCGGTTGTTCCGGAGAAAAAGTAGATTCAGTAAAAAATGTTTTTTTTTCAAATATTGCACATTTTCATATTAACATGTTTGAAGAGGAAACTTCTTCATTGCTCATCTGAAGCAACTAATCGAGAATAGATCAAATCACGTTTTGATTGAATTCCGATATGGTAAAATATGATCACTTTGAAATCAAAATTCGATCGAAGGCGATTTCCCATTCGAGTCGATCAATTTTTGTATACCTTTGTCAAATTATTATTGGGGAATTCCTCCTGTCAGAATATTAAGAATAAGCTCATTATTTGTCTGAATTCCAACCAAAAAAAATTAGACAAAGTAGAAAAAGTATTTTCTTTTAAATTTATTTGAATTTTTATTTTTTGAATAAAAAGCGTTTTTTCTAAAATATCACAAATCTGCCATTTTGGATAGTTTAAACAAAAAACAGAATAAAAGCATTATATTATTTAAGACCAACTAAGCATCAATAGTGAAAAAAAAAACGAATTTTCCTTGATCCGTATTTTGGATATTGATTTTTTAATATAGATTTTTTCAAACAAAAAAACTTCCATTTTGGATGCCTTTGAACACAAATGTTTGTGTTCGAACACCTCTGGAATCGATTTTCTATTAAATTTAACCCTATAGAAGTGTATTTGATCATTGCTTGACCCAAAAAGTCAGTCGTGTAACGTACAATAATGCAGGTGTACCTAAAATCGCTTCTTAAAATCGAAATTCAATTATCGCTCATAAGAATTGTAAACACTTTTGGAAACGGGTAGATGGTCACAAATGATATTTTTATCTAACAAACCTGATAATCAACTTTATAAAAAAATCTAAAATGTTCGGATGAATTCGTACTCTCCGGGTATGGAAATACCCATATATAACCATGCAGTATATTACCAGTATATATTACATAAAATGAACTGATCCAAAACTACCTGGGCCATTTGATACAATTATACCAACTGTTAAAAATAACCATACAGTATATTGTTACCAAGTAAGCTGGTTCAACAATATCTGGAAAATTAGACACAAATATACCATCTATTCGGGACAACCATACACGGAGAAAAAAGTATACTAAATTTTAGAATAAAGTATAGAAAAAGAAGTCTATATGTAAGTCATCAGAAAAATTCAAATACGGTATATGAAAAATTGGGATAAATGTATGAATAACTATAATATTCTTCTAGAGTTATTCATATATTTATCCCAGTTTTTCATATTGTGTTTGAATTTTTCTGATTACTTACATATAGTATTCTTTTTCTATACTTTGTTCGAAAATTTAGTATACTTTTTTTCTCCGTGTACATTACATTTCCACCAAATAAACTGGTTCAAAAACGACTAATACATTCGACCCAGGCTATCTACTGTTTTATCCAACTATCCAGAATATTTGCACCAATTAACCCGATTTATCCATTCCCCCACGATATATGATCGGCGCGGTTCGGCCGAAAAGAGGCGCGACTTCGCGTTACGTGACGCGAATGCGCGCCACGTAATAACTTGGGACGCGCTGATTACGGTTTCTTCGGTAATGCGAAGTAGGTAACGTTTCACGAGATTTGAATAGCCGCGAGTTCGCAGTAACCAGCGGTGATATTGATTCCGAGGGCGAAAGGACGAACCCGGCGCACGCGACCGAACTCGCCAACACCAACAACGATCTAATGTCAAACAGTCCTTCTCGTTGCCACCAACATTTGCCAATTCCGGGATATCTCTATAAAGACCGGACGGCTTTGATCGGGGCGTAAATCAGAGGGACGCCGCGCTGTCGCAAACTTACCGATTCATCGGAAAAGTGCGCCAACTCGGGTTCCCGGCTGTCGCGGAGCGATCGCGCTTTAATATCGCGGAAAACGATGTCGCGATAAATCGTAATTTTATCCGTGAGGTGACAGGTTAGAGGGGGAGGGGGTTAATTGCGGGGGGAGGGGTTAATGGCATCGGGAAAGAAGCCGCCGGAAAGAAGGGGCCTCGCTTTCGGTCGAGCTGCGAGTGCCAACTCGATTTTCATATTGATCTAACTTTGTAACCAATCTTGGTTACAAAGTTCGATTGGCGTAGTTTTTGGTTCTAGAAGAGGGAGATACAAAAAACAATTTGGAAGCAGTTAGCGTTAAATCTAAAGTATTATTTTAGGGAAGATTTTTTTCTGTTAGCTGCATTGGGCAATCGGTGATTTTTATATTACGTTTTTTTTTAAACATTGTCTCAGAGATTATGATATAAATATATATAAGACAGAATATCTTAACATTCTAAATCAAGTTGCGTTTTGTACAAATGGCGTTTACAAATGACTTTTCTATTTCATTTTACTGTTTACACTAGGAGGCTATTTGCAAAAAGTTATGTAAGAAAATTTTGTGTTGTTGAATTTGTTGTTTAATATTACTAATGTTATCTCTTGGTTTACATGAAATGTTGAGAAAAGACATTGGAAAGCTCTTCTGTCGGTTTAAAGATAATAATTTTCATGTATGTCAAACAGTGTCAAATGAAATTTGCAAACATATGTAATATCCGTTTATGTAATATATCAACAATGTTGATCGCAATAGCACATAAACCGTAAAATCAAATATCAATGCTGCTTTGATGAATTTATGGAGCTTTTCGTAATTTACAAACGTAAAGGTCAGTGCAAAGTCATACGTCGATCTAAAACAGAATAAATTGTTGAACTTTCAATCATATTTATTTTACTCGATCAAATGCACTTACAAAGTTCGGTAATTTCCTTCGTTACGGTTCAATGTGCTCTTTTCAACCGGCCCTTATAAAAACATCAATTTTAGAAAAGTTTGCTAAAGCATATAGAATTTTGTTCTTTATGTATTGACTTTAAAATTTATTTAATAAATGAATTTAAATAAGTTCTCTCCTGTAGTAAAAATAAATAAAATTGTCGGGGAACTCAGAATGTATAGCGTCGAAGAAAATTGTGTCGAAAATAACAAATAGGCGATTTTAATCCAAAACAGTTACGTTAAATTATATTTGACATGAAATATTATTTTAATGCGAATAATGCTTCCATTATTGATTGTGATTGTGAGGGAGAGAATATTTTATGTTCAAAACTAAATTACTTTTTCAATATTTATCATGCGAGACAAAACTTCGATTAAATTTTAAATTGGTATGTTATTATTTATGAAAACAAAAAAATTAAATTACGTCCCTCCCAACAGAATTTGTATATACTCTTATTTATTTAACTTTAATAAATGATGTTACATATTTCTTAGATATTTTAAAATATAGTAAATATTTATTTCTGGGCAGTCAAAATAAATTTTCATCTAACTTCGTAACCTAAATTTTGAAATTATAGTCAGTACTTGACCATTTCCAGTAGTGACAAGAAATTTTAGTTATAACTCGACTTAGCTTTGACAACCAGAAGGGCGCATTAAATTCTAATCACGAACTATCCGAGAATTCCGATCAGATATAACCCGATATGTTACATATTTCGGAAGATTTCATGATGATGATTAAACCCAGTTACCTTATTCTTGAACAGACAGATTTATGTATTGTTTTCTATTAATATTTTTATTAAAACGTTAATTAAACATTCTTTAAATTTAAAAGAGGTCAGACTTATAATGAAAAAACGTGTTGTAATTGTCACAATATATATAATATCCGATACAGTGTCGTTTTCTGAGTATACTTTACTATAAAATGACAGATCGTTAAATTTTCAATCGAATTTTTTTATTCAATTTATTGCTGTAAAGCTATTAATTCCATGCAGATGACCAGTTAACAGTTTTCATTCACATTTACTGAATATATATAGACTCTTTGTACCTCTATAGGTCGTGCTAAAATATCATGTTAAAATGTCGTCTAAAATTAGTTTTTTAATAAGAACCGTATTCTATGAAATCATTTCCCTTCGATTCCCGTCAAAAATAGCTACACGCATCACAACAATAGCACGGCTCAATCGCATTACGAAATTTCGCCCGAAAAAGTGCTATGAGGCGGTGAATCAGCAAAATTTACGAATAATTCGTAAATCTTAAAGCGCATTATCCACTTTTTGTAACGAATTCGCAAAAAGTATATCACGCAAATCTCGTGATGAATCGTGCAATTTCTGCAATGTAAATCTTTGCTTACACCAATTCACGAGGATTCATTTTCTCGATGTAAATAATCTCGCGGAAGCGCAAAATATTTCCGCGCCGAACAACACCAGAAATATCCGCGCGTGTAATAATGAACTGAACGCATCCGCGATACCAATTACTGCATTAATCAGCGAACAATTGTTTGAATAGAAAAAAACAATTATTTCTTATCAGTGAAACATATTTAATGTTCTGCAAAATAACTTGTTTTGCACAATTTTTTGTAATATATAATGCTATTGAATAATATTATTATAATTTTTTTCTAATACTGGAAATAGAAAATAAATAGTAACATTTTATAACTGGACATATGTACAGTAAGATTCATATTGCAGAACATGAGTTCAAATCTTCGTCATGAATATTTGTAACATCTTCGAAACTTTGAAATAATGTTGTTAAACGTTTCAAATAATATTGTAGGCATTTTAGTAATATTTATCAATTAATTAAAAAAAATATTTTCTATTATTCTATATTTCAGAAACATTAAAATCATGTATTCTTAAAATACTGCTTAAATATTCCGATAATGTCTACAAATATTATTCCACAACAGAGTTAGAAAATGTCGCCTTAACTGACTTGTTACATTGTTAAACGAAATTGGCTGTTCGGTAAGCAAATTGTTACCCGAGCAGCATCGCGTTACACACGGAACAATAATAAAAAGCAATTAAATTACGCGACGCAAGGTGTCTTTCGTACTGTGAATCGCGTCGCTCGACTTTGAGCGCGAATATCATAAAGAAGTAGCATTTCAAATGAGTGCGTGTTGCGATTGTTAAAACGCATTGTCCTCGTCGAGAGTGAATGAACACACAATTTCGCGTCGCTCGATTGCAAAACGGCATCGATTAAAGGAAAAGCCCGGTACCGGCGGTGCAAAAAGTTGGCCGTCCGATGCGAGCCCGAAGTTGGGTATAATAAAAAATTACAGCTCTAGTTCGACGTAATAAGAAACCTACTTGCACTATCTAAATTGTACAGTAATTTGGACAATAGCGTGATTATTGCAAATATAATTTGAAGCCGGCTCAAAATTACTACGATAACCAAATAAAAGTTTAATTAAAGATTCAGATCACATCCCCCGATGACTCCGAGTAACACGCGTTCCTGCGAAAAGCTTCAGGATAATTGATCCCGGAAAATAATTCGATCGGATTCGCGCGCTCAGTTGACAAACGAACCTACTTCCGATGAAATAATAAGCCTCGCAGCCTTAGAAATGATCTGTTTGATTGAAAAATTCTTTTTTGCAAATACCTTTGCTTTCCTTTTTATTTCAAAACAACGGTATGTTTTAATTAAAAATACTACTTTTCAAAAAAAAATGTTTGCTGTAACGGTACTCTTTTCCACCGAAAAAGAATGTTTTTTATTAGTCCGTCATAACATTCATCATAACATTTTACAAATATTTGTTCGTTTTTATGAAAACTGTACATCTCTTTCTGTGAAAAAGATTGCCCATTTTGACTGAACAAGAAGAAATGAAAATCAGAATCCTTTTCACTGAAAAAGAATTCTGTATTAACTAGAAATTTTTTAATTACATACTGTTTTATCTAATAAGTAAAATCTGTTGCGAAATAGTTCAAAGGAATTTTGCTTTCATTCAAAATGGGAACTCGACATTTCTGAGTGCGTTGACGATTTCGAGTTCGGCGCGAAAAAACGCGTCGTCGTTAGTCGTCGGCGATTCGTCACGCTTTTCGGTAAGACGACTCCGTCGCGCGCTATCTTGCATCTGTTCTTGGCAACGTTCGAACGGTTCGAGCGAAAAAAGATCGTTAGTCGCTCGGGGTGTAATGTACCGATGATATCAGCTCATTTACGCTAATTTTGAACACAGAGCACGAGCCGAGATTTCGCTATCTCGCTGAAATAAAAGTTTTTCGCCGTGCAAGATGATGTATGAAAGTAAACTTACTAACGAGTTGTAGTTGGCGGGTATTAAACTCTTTCGAAATATCGCGCGGCCGATTTCGGCCGATTTTTTTATTTGCCCGTGCGATTCGCGCCGAACGATGATTCATCGAGTCGAAATTCCGCAGGACGAACGGCGGCGAACAAAAATAATTGTCTGTTTCGCAAATAATCGTTCCGCGGAGAATCGCCACTTGGAAAGTTCGCAACTGAGCCAAAGTTCTTGTAATGGAAGCCTACCGCCGGTGCGGCACTTCGGATGGCGATATCGGAAACTATTACCGGGGTTATGAATCGGGCGTAACGCAAATGTTAAAGTTCTGTTTCGCGGCGGCAAAAATTGTTTTTATGTACCGATCGGGTGCCTGAAATATCGGCGCCGCGGAAACTCATTTGCAGACGAAATTTAACGCGCAAACTTTCCGTAATAAAAATGGAACCTGAAATATATGGCCCGTATATGAGATGCTAATGTCATAGATGGCGGTGTATGGATTAAGAAAAAACATATAATCGTATATAAAAAAAAATTAAATTTATGACTAATAAATGGTGGGCATAAATGTTTTATGTTTACGAATATTTATAAATGTGTGATAATGGCCACACATTAATTTTCATGTATTTCTGTATATTTTTAATATTGTCATATACGGTTTGAGTGTTTCCATATATGATGAGTTTTACATTTTCATAAAATTAAAATATCTGGTTTCTATTAATACAAAAAAATATCGTGCCAGTAAAAAAACGTGTATGAAATTTTAATAGATACAAAATATTAATTTGTCTATATATGGCCTTATATATTTTATACATAACCTTGTACGAAGCCATATGTTTCATTTTTTACCAGGATTGCGCGATATACAATGTGAAAGTGCCATCAGCTTTTGGCGGTCATTTTTTTCGCGGACACCAAGTGACTCCGCGAATAAATAGCCCTCTTTTCGAGTCGGCGGAATTCTTACGGGACGTAATTGCGCGAACATTTTTGCTCACGGTACGTGACGATATTCCACTTAAATATGCCGTATTAGCTCGCAGTATCTAAGGACGATCGTTAGCTGGAAGTGTACGTGACATGCATGGTAATTGAAGGTAATGCGACCGAAAGGGTCTCGATACCCGAAAACGGTCGGTTTTAGAGGGTGCGCGCCGGACTCGGTTGCAGGCAAATCATTGTCGCCGGAGTTATCAGGTTTTTCGCGAGAACCCGCTGAGTCGAAAGCGATTTTGACGCTTGCGAAATTGTAAATGAGTTTTTTTATTATGAACGGCGCATTCAGCCGGTCGCAACACGGGCGAACGAATGCGCAGACGAATGACGAAAATGACGGTTTGGAAATTAATTTTCATTTCCCTTCGATGAATAAAGAATCCATTTTAATCAATTTTGCAAAACTTTTTTGCGCGAATATTAATGCGGACTTTTTTAATTAAAACGAAAGAAAAATTGAAACCATTTATCAATTTAATTTGGTGAGTTTGCTGATAGAATTCGGCGCCCCTTTTATTAACATTTTTTATGAAGTTGCAAGATATATTTTAAGTGTTCCGTCCAAGCGTTAGTGTAATCCTGTGTCGAAAGTCACAAGTGAAGAGAGATTTTGTAGATCCGTCATTATTAAAGTGTAAGAGTATGGGGAATGTTATGGAATTGTTGAATCAGAAAGTGATATTGCGTCGGAAGCTGGAATATTGATATTTAATCGATGATAATTATTAATTGTTGGTAGAATTTGAAAAGTATTAATTAGCAAGTTGATTAAATATTCATTTTAGTATCAGATCCACGGTCTGTCGAAGTGTAAATAATATACGAGTTATCCCCAGAATAATTTTATGAAATATAATCTAACAGTTTATGTAATTAAAGATTCAAGCAAATCTGAACGAAATTTAGAGTGCTGAACGATTACAAGATTCTATATGTTCTACGTTTTTATAACTTTATTGACAATCCATGAAATTCTAACGAGGAGTGTCATCTTGCAAAGTGTACACAATTATGACGCTATCGTATTGTTAGAATGGAAATAACTATTATAAAGTTTTACGACACGACTGTATAAAAACTTCATGTTCACTTATTAACGTTGTAAATGATAACATGGTTAGAATACGGAGTGGAAAGACATTCTAACGATATCGTAATTTCGAAATTACTATGACACTTCTGGTTATCAGAACATAGATCTTAAATTTTTACACTCTCTACTAAATAATATAGTGCATTCGTAGAATGTGTACATTTTCATAATCGCGTTCAGAGTAATCGGTACAAACATGTTTCATGTATAGTAAAGGTATACGTCATAAGTGATTTATAAGTTGTATCCTTGTACACACGTCTAATCCATGTTTGAATTATACGTCTAACTCACGCATCAAACATATGTTTAATGATACATGCAAGATTATCCTCAGTAAGTGAAACCTACATTACAGAACATGAGTGGAAAACAATGTTTTATCGAAATAATCTCTTTGTAACTGTGGAAAAAGTGTTTAAAATATCTTGCTAAACGTATAAGATTAAAAATTATTAAAGTCCACTTTCTGCACAGAGAAAAATGTCATTTTTCTTGTAATTTACTACTACGATATAAAATTATCAGACTATTTGTCTCTGATTCATTCTCATCGTTTGATTCTGAATTATCAAAAATCTTTTTAACTTTTTGATTATTGCTCTCCGTGAAATATCTACAATAAAATTTTACTATATAAAAACAGCAAATATTAAATAATAAATGATATAATAAATGTAAATTAGTAAAAAAATGTTTGGAAATTATGTATATCAAACCCCAGAAGGAAAAAAATTGAAAAACATTGGAGAATGTCATTCCACGAGCTAAAAATTACTTTTATTTCATTTACCCGGAGTATTTTTCTGCCCAACAGAACTCGGACATAAAAAATACCCTGCATATGTAGAAAATCTATTTTATCCACATATTTTACCTTTTTCTCGGAGTCAGGCAGAATTTATCAACAGCCCAAAAAGGAAATAACATTGTTTCGATATTATTTTAAATTTACCGTTTTTTTTTGGTTGTAGAAAGTAAATGTAGTATTTACTTCCTTTTGGACGTTAATGAACGTAATTCAAATTGAACTCTCTTTAAATAATTCAAATTCAATGTTTCGACAGATAATCTCTTCCGAAAACCAATATCCAAATATAACGTCATACGTCCTAGTTAACAAACGTACCATTTTTCACACATTTATTTACCGTAATGAAAATGTCAATATTTACTCAAACATCCATAATCGAATTTCAACGTCAATTCAACCGTTATTCGACCCGAAGATACCGCCTACAGTTGCTGACGAATGAAAACCAATACCACTTCAACCCTCATAATATATATCTCCATTTTTCTGTTTTCGATGAAACATTATTTTGGGAATGTTTCTAATTTTGAGAAGATATTACCTTGAAAATTTGAGTACACATTTTTACGATACTTTCTACCATCAAACGATATGCACCTATTGTGATGTATCATGTTCCAAGTTTATATGCTATACCCCAAAATTATAATACTATCCCACACATATGCTAAAATTTCACCATCATATCCATTTAATTCCAACAGAAGATTTAATACATCTATAACGGTAATTTCTTAAACCTTTTTCCGGACTAATTTCCATTAATTAACAATTTTTAGTCCATTTCAGATACGTAAACACGAGCCGATCAATGAGCGATGAAGTGATTTTTCCTTCAGTTCCTCCTCCACTTCGAAAATACCGTAACTTTGTCTGTGACCACATAAATCTTTTTGCTTAAATAAAATATACCGAACGATTTTTTCGCACCGAGCAAACGGCTCGATATACTTTATTTAGCAAACGAAGTTACG
>JABFPB010002712.1:0-19208 GCA_022817645.1 Ceratoteleas bidentatus | reverse complement strand
AAGCGGTAAAAAGGGCTATATTCTAGTATAAAATAGCTTTCTTACAAAATAACGAAAAAGTAAATGTATTAGTTAAAAAAAATTTAGTTACTAATTATCATAGGGGCACTATTTTATTGCACATGTTTGATAAAAAAACCAAAAAAACTCTGCGTAAACGCTGAATAAACAAATAACAAGTTGGAATAAACTTTTGAACCTGACAGTACTGCTAGTACTACCTTAACTGAAAAATTCCAATGACATGGGTAAACGGGGCAAACGGATAGAATGATTACCTCTAAAGGATCATATTGCTGGTTTCCAGCAATCGGCGTAACCGATCGGTCATTGAACAGATTTCTCTGCAAGAAAAATGTATCTCGTAAGTACCACAGACGATAAAGGTGGTAGTAATGCCAACAGAAGCCATACCATATCGAAATCCATGTTTCCACCCATAAAGGAAGAGAAGTTGGGAGTGAAATCAGAGGATGCATTGCCGTGAGCTTGGTCCGACGTGTTGGTCTGTTCATAATCCTGTGCGTATGAACCGTATAAGCTCGGTGGGGCCACGTCGATGATTGACGATTGGTTAATCGTCTGGTTATCCTCTCCGGGAAGGTCAATGTCGCTGTCCGGACTCGGAGATGGCGCGTTTATGTCCGGCGACGGTAATGGCGATGCCAGCATGGGTATCAGTTCTTCCAGTTTCTTTTTCAGATTCTTTATTCGACTACCAAAATATCGGTAAGCCTGCCAGCAAACATAACTCATAAATAAATAAATGTACGTCACATGTACACAATTGATTTCGTTTATCGCAATATGTTAATTATCGAATTATATCGATTATCGAGTATGTCGATATATATCGATTATCGAAGTATATCGATTTATATCGATTATCAAAGTATATCGATTTATATCGATTATCGAAGTATATCGATATATATCGATTATCGAAGTATATCGATTATCGAAGTATATCGATATATATATAGATTATTGAAATACATCGATATATATCGATTACCAAAGCACATCGATACATATCGATTATCGAAGTATATCGATATATATCGATTATCGAAATACATCGATATATATCGATTATCGAAATACATCGATATATATCGATTATCGAAATTCATCGATATATATCGATTATCGAAATACATCGATATATATCGATTATCGAAATACATCGATATATATCGATTATTGAAGCACATCGATTTATATCGATTATTGAAGTACATTGATATATATCGATTATCAAAGTACGTAGATATATCAATAAATATCGATTATCGATATAAAAATTAAAAACAAAAATGTCTGCCCTTAACCAGATTTGTCCAATAAAACAAACCAATGAAATAAACCAAAAAATCGTTACTCACATTGGTAACCATTTTCACTTCACTCCTCTGTGTCTCATAAAATTGGTCAGCCTGTTCCAGCAGTTCCAAAACCTGGCTCCGCTCTTTGATTTCCGCCTCCAGAGCCTTGACGTAATTTTCGACGCTGCCCACTGCAATGTCAACCTCGCGTTCCACGTCCTCGACGTGCCTCCTGTCTTTCAGCGACGTACAGATCTCCTCTATGTTGTCCAGGTCGATCGACCCGTCCCTAAGATCGCGCAGTCTCGCGTCTGTGATCTGTTCCAGGGTGGCGCAGGAGCGCATCGTGGAGATGAGCAGAGCCGCCTGGAACTCGTCCGGCTCGGTGACAGTCTGGGGCTCCGTCTTTTTCTTTGGTGCGGCAGAAATGAGGCCCGACAGGTCCGCCAGGAACTCCTCATCGTAGATCTGCCGCTGCTCCCAGATTTTGAATATCCGCAGGATGCGATGCTTGACCTTCTCCTCGCGGACCATCGTCGTTGCTCGTTGGAGCGTCGTGCCCCAGGACTCGACGAACTCAAAGTTTTTCCGCTTTGAGTATTGGATGACATCGTTGGCCAAGTAGAATAACGTCAATCGATGCTCAACTTTAACTGCAAAGACGCCAATGGTTTGGAGTGGATTAATAAAGCTATATTTTGAAAGATTGAGGAAAGCATTATTGAGGATATTGTGAAATGTGAGAAGATAAACAATTGATCATAAATTTAAGATTTAGAAGAAGGAATATGATGTTTATACTTTGCTAATAGTATAATGTAAAAGAATGGCTGCTCTTCCTGAAATAAAATTTCTCTGACCTTTCCATTGTTTGCAGACAATTTTAAATTTGGATGTGATTCGTATGTTAGGGTCAATATATATTGATAAAAATTCATTTATGGCAAACCCTCAAAAATAGAGATGCCATATATCTTTCTACCTGATATGCCTGCGCAAAATAATTGTTTTTCAAATTGTGTTTCCTCCCTCGGGAGGAAATAAATGGACGGTAATTTGAGCAAGTGAAAACTTACATTTTTTATGCAGGTAAAAATAAATTAAAAAGTGGTAATTTTTGTGCTCAATAGGTAATATAGTTTTGTTGATGAAAGATGAACAAATTTATATCTATAATAAATGACATTAACAAAGTACAATATTAGATTTTTTATTAAATGTTATCTAAATCATTTTTTAAGTATATCCCACTAATATATTTTACATGTGTCCATTATCATACTTTTCCATATTTCATTTAATTACTTCTGTTTTTTAGTTTCAAACACTGAGTGTCAATTGTTTATTGCAAAATGTCAGTAATAAAAAATGCAAAAAGTTTTGGCAAAAATCAACATTATAGCCAAAAATTAAAAAATTAATAAACCTTTCTAGATATGAAACATGCGACAAAAACAAACAGAATGCAAGATAGGCTTTAAAACCATGTTTAACCTCATTGCGTTAATTATGATAGTGTATGTACTATTTTAAGAACGTCAACATTACAATCGTATATATCTAATTACTACCTAGCAGAAATTTTACAGAAAATTGGAGTTTTTCATATAAAATATTTCAACATTTATCAGAAACTCCGTTAAACCATTTTCATCTACAACATTAAAAATCCCAAATTGAAATTCATTCACCAGATCTCATAATCTAAACTAACTCAATTGCTTCAAATCGATTCAGTTTTGCAAAATTTCTCCTTCATACATACCATTCCATATACAATAACTTACAGAAACATGATACCCTCTAACCAAACCCCATCCTCCCCTCCTCGTCCACATTACTGAAAACTGATTTTGGATACAAATTCGGATCCAACCTCCACCCTTGACAGTCACAACCCAGCACCCCTTTCTCCAAACAACAACAAACCCCTCTCTCCCTCTGCCATCCCTCAAACTTCCCCCAAAACCCAAAAACCACCAGTCCCACAATTTATAAACACAACTTCCCCCTCCCCTCCCCTTCATCCCAAAACATCTCTTCGACCCAAACAAACCTCCCTCCCCTCAACTCACATTCGCAAAAACCCCAACCCGTTCCCTAACCTCAAACCTGCACCTCACAACTTCCCCCTCCCTTTTATTTCCTCACCTTTCTTCAGCACCTGCAGCCAAATCGCGACGATCTTTTTGTGGTGCGCCCGGTTCTCCAGGCACCAGGAGCTTAGTCCCTGGATGCTGTCCTGCGAGTCCTTGAGTGCCTGCAACTTGCGCTCGAACAGGTCCGCGTCGAATTCCGTGCTGGCCATGATTCGCTCGTGCTCACGCGACGACGACGGCGCTCATGTTTCGCTACCTAGGTCCGCCACCATAACCACGAAATCGCCAGCCGGAGCGGCGCGCGCTCGCGCGTCATCGCCGGGACGTCGATCCGACGGCGCGGGCAATCGGCGGAGGCGCGTGGGGACCGAGGGGAAGGGCGAGAGGGCTGCGGGGCGCCGGGCGCCGTCACCAGGGCGCGACGTTTCCGCGCTTCTCAGTGTTTTCGTAAATAGAGGAACGTGCAAGGGATTCGCACGACGATCGCGGCGGCCATACTTGGAGACGTGCTGCCGCGGCTACGCGGGCGACTCGCCGACAGGTGCTGCCACCGCGCGAGAATCCGCGGAGATAGGGAAGGCGGATTTCGTGGGATAATTGGGGCGCAATCGGGTTCAGTTCGGGAATTTGGATGGGGGGGGGGTTTAAGGGGAGTGGAAAGTGAAAGACTCTGAAAAACTCTGAAAATCTCTTAAAAGTTCTGAAAATTATTCTGAAAAACTCTTAAATAATCTGAAAAACTCTGACAGTTACTCTGAAAATCTTTGAAAAGGTCTGACAGTTCCAGTTGAGAGATGTTCAGAGATTCTCAGAGTTTTTCAAAATTAAATTACAGAGATCGCATTTCTTTGAAACATTCTGAAACTCTCTGAAAAGCCCTGAAAATCTCTGATAAAGTTAGATACTATTATTAAAAAAATGTCAAAGATGAGACTCGAACCCACGACCTGTGAAGCAGAAGTCTGGAAGTATAATCACTTGGCCAGAGTTGTTATACATTTAAGGATGATCCAAAAGGTTTACCGCAAGTTAACGTTTTTTATAGTAGTATCGGAGATTTTCAGAGCTTTTCAGAAAGTTTCAGTGTTTTTCAGAGAATTACGGACTTTGTAATTTAAGTCTGAAAAACTCTGAAAATCTATCATAATTGGAACTGTCAGACTTTTTCAGAGATTTTCAGAGCAACTGCCTACACTCTTTGGCAATATGTCAGCTCCCGCGGCCGAGCGTCTAGCGTCGCAGATTTCCACCTCGGAGTATCGGGTTCGAGACTCTGTGCGGGCTATCCTCTGAGGTGACTTAAATTTGGCAATAATATATTTTTTATCTTGGTTATTTTGAATTTTCAATAGACCAAGACTATAGACCAAAACATTGACCAAATTTTGACTTTTTTTAAAACAATGCTCCACGTAATTGACCAATATTTGGTTTAATCTGGACACATAATACTGTCACGATCTGGCCCAGGAAATTGACCAAATCTAGAGCAAATATGGCTTCATTTGGTCCAATGGGGAATACTTTTCGACATTGCAAATTTCAACGAGTTTTCTCACAAATCAATAAATATCTCTGCGCATTCTTCCATCTTTGTCACACTTATTCCTAGGGAATTTCATGTCAACAATTCTATTTCAGAATGTTGGTATTTCGTATTAGTCATATTACTTCTAAGGAAACTTCACATTGATTGCACTTCAAAACAAACAGCAGGCACATAACAATACGCAAAAATTTCGATCCTTGCATTGTTGCGCTACGACGTTTTTAACGTGCTCGATTCGGTAAATCAAAAGCTCCGAGAGAGAATCGAGTTGACGTTCAAATTAGAGAAAAGGCTCAAACGTTGACAATCAATTTCAAACATTTTGTGGCAGTTATTGGATAGTCACTTTCAATAACTAACCTTTGTCAGATTAGAACATGAATCAGATGTACGTGCTGATTCGTTAAATGAAACATAAACGAGTGGCATTTTTCCAAAATTACAGTGAGTATTTAACAAACATTTTTATTATTATGCAACTGAGTAACGAATAGAAATTTAATATTCAGTAATCAATAAATTATATATATAGTATTATGTATACCGTAATTATATTCAGTAATCAATAAATATGTATATATGTATTATGCTTTTTGATACTGTTATTGATTTAACAATTTTTTCAACAATTTTGTTAACATTAAATTGTTTATTGCTTACCTTCCAATTACAGTTTTCTTACCATACAATCTATATCATACTATTTAATAATATTTTTTAGATAACAATCGTAAATATTTACAACTAAACTTGAATAACAGGGAAAATAAACAAAAATACTACCAGACATGATCTGTAATTGGATAATACGTTTTATAGGGCATTTATTCAAAATTTTAATACAAGCATTACCAATGAGTCGCAAGGCATCAGGATCCAAAGTAGCACCACCAGCAAAAAAGAGACATTGGATGTTTGGATTATTGGAGTCTATGAACGATCCTAATTCAATAGTGCAAGAAGATGACAAAATAGTTGCCATTGTGGATAAGTACCCAAAAGCCAGGTTTCATTACTTGGTACTTCCTCGAGAGGATATTCCCTCTCTTAAAAACATTACTAAGGAACATGAAAGCTTGTTGGAGCATATGGAAAAAGTTGGAAAAGACATTGCAGCTAGACACGAGGACTATACGTTCATGTATGTTTATTTTTACATGCTTTACTGTAAAATATTATATATGTCTGAATACTTTTGTCAAAATCATTGATTTAATATTTTTAACAAATGTAATAGGATTTAATCATAACTTTGACTATGAGGTTTATAAATTAAAATGTATACAGTCTCATTAACCCAAAGCAAAGAATGGATAATTTTCTGATTCAATCTAATGAATCAGAAAATTTAATAATGATTTTTTTAACATTGATACCCTTTTTTAAATTATGAATTAATTTAGT
Organism: Ceratoteleas bidentatus; assembly: GCA_022817645.1. Taxonomy (NCBI): domain Eukaryota; kingdom Metazoa; phylum Arthropoda; class Insecta; order Hymenoptera; family Scelionidae; genus Ceratoteleas; species Ceratoteleas bidentatus. Next base: position 12,831 of record JABFPB010002712.1, on the reverse strand, counting down.
TATGAAATTAAATTGGTTAATTTTCATCAATCAATACTTTATTTCAGAATTGGTTATCATGCAGTTCCTAGTATGCACCGATTGCATTTACATGTTATCAGTACTGATTTTGATAGTCCTTGTATGAAAACAAGACACCACTGGAACTCATTCACCACTCCATTTTTCATGCCTTCAGAAGGTAGATATTGACTTTCCTTAACGTATTGAGTAAAATCATAATGGAAAGAAAATGTTGGAAATAAATAATGGTTGTAAACATTATTTTTCAGATGTGATTAAACAATTGAAAGAAGAAGGTGAACTAAAGAAGATAGACTTAATGGAACATGAAGATTATGTAAATGCTGACATACAATGTCACAGGTGTTCTTACGTTCCAAAAAGTATGCCTGATCTGAAACGACATATTGTACAACATGCACCAAAAACATAAACCTAAGAAGGATTATTAAGAGTTACAATCCTGCAAGATTAGATAAGAGAATTGAAGTTATGATTTTAAGAATTAATTAAAATCATCTCTCCAATTGCAATGAAAGCCAGTAAAATGTTCTTCTGAGAATTGATTAAAAAATAGTACAAATTTAAATACATATTTACGTTTTACTGGTTCTTATTGTTTCTTCCTTGTTCGATGTTCTTTAGGTCTCAATTGAAGATTTTAATTTAATATGTAGCAAATTGTATTTCTTCATTTTTGATAGAACAATTTTTCATTAAAAAATTGCCAAATACTTACAAATAATTATTTATATTTATAATTCGGTGTGCTTAAATATTAAGTTTTAATACAAATGATTGATTGTATTTTCATATAATTATTGTTAGCATTTTCAATCTAAAAATTATAATATTAAATATGACATTAACTAACAAAAGTTCAGTTCACTAGAAAAATTACAATTTAAATCAAATGAAAATAAACAAAAAATTTAATAACAGAAAAACTAAAAAAACTAAAAATTCAAAATAATACAATGAAATAGATAATAGGTACATTGAATTACATCAAATAACGATTCAACAAAACGAAGTGTTACAACAAAACGTAGGGTACAAAATTGCATAACATTTCTACGACTGGGTTATTGGATGTATTTTATTTATTCAGAAAAATAATGTATATAATACAAAATGTATATCGGACACGAAAATAGTTCCTTAAAATCATTCAACTAAAAATTTCCTTACTACACGTAAAAACCTGCAATCTAATCAACACACTCATTTTACGATTTAAGGTAATTTATTATCTATTTACCCTAATTGTTATGAAATACATAACGCAAAGGAACAAGTACGTGAATGAGTTTGTTTACTTGCCTACGCAATTGAATTTTACGACTGCTTACGTAAAAATGAAACGCATAATTTGTTTGAATTTATTTCAACGCTTTCGAAATTAAATATGTACGCAGAAGGTAACTTATGTAGCTTAAGAAAATAACGATTGTTCGATTTGTCTCGTGTCAAAATGACAAATTAATGTATCACTACGCAGTTTATGTCATTAATTCTTTGTCAGTGTATTTGAGCACAATTCACTAAAAAAAGTTCTTCTCATGTCTTTGTCTTTCCATACTTGCAATTATTTATCCTAGAGAGAGAGAAAAAAGAATTCACAATCGACGACTTTTTACAGTGAATTGTACTTGAATGCACAGTAATTCAGTTATTATAATAATATTGCGTTGAACTGAGAAATACTAACACATCTGTGAATCTACTGTTAAGGCGACTAAAGAAAATTAAATTGTGTTATACACTATCTAAACACAGTTTTGTATTCCTTATATTTGATTTGAAAAATATATATATTTTTTAAACAATTTTGATCAGTTTTCTTTCAATGCATCAGTTTCATAAAATTTCATCAGTCAGATGAACAACATGGTTTTATTAGTAACAATAACACTGGTCAACACACAAAGCCGCTTCGACTTAAAAGCAGTAAATCTGTATAATTTTATATAGAAAAGCGGATGTTTTATTTTAAACATTTATTTTACCCACATTTTTAGACGTATGTGAAAATGAATTTAAAATTGAAAAAAAGACTTTCAAATTAGTAAACTATTAGTTTATTGAAAAAAATGAAACGTTCACTTTAAACATTTCAACAGAAAAGATTGATTGGTTTCTTTGATCAAAACAATTTTATTTCATAATCGGCTCGTTCGTTTCATTCCACTAAATTACGTCTCTTTCTATTTGATTATCAAAAGACACTAACATCTTATTAGCAACAGTCTGACGGTTAAAAAGTTGTTCAATTCTTTTAATTAAGATAATGCCAAAGTACGAGTTATCAACATTACAAATGCTGGAAACTATTACCAATTGAATACCTATTCATTTAATTACTAATATTCATAACGATTACACTATGAGAACTTTAATAATAAATTATTAATAGCCTTTCTGACAACTATTTTCAGTGGCGGATTTTCGTTTTCAATCATTTACCAAATTTAACATACTGTTTACTGCGAATCGAATAATCTGATGAAAACAATTTAATGACAATCGCAAATTAGGATTTGTGTTAATTAATTTATTTATTATATTCTTTATGATTCATTAATGTAAAATAATTATGATAATATTTTGCAAATTGCCTTTCAATCAATTAAATGGACACGTTTGGCACATAGTTCATTCTGTTATCGAAAATTCCTGTACACTTACGATTACTTAACATTGCATTTTCAACATAATAACTTTAAATTGCAATACTTGCAATTGATATCTACCTTGCTTATTATTACTACCTATTGAAGTAGGATCAGTGATACGAACTGTGCAACCGAATTCTCTATTTATAGGTGTAAATCCGCCACTGGCTACATGCAAACATAACTTTTGTTTGTTGTCCAGTGTAATTAAGCACGGTTTATAACATACACAGATACTTTATAAACACTATACTATATATCAGTTCTACACTCAGTTAACCAATATGCAAAAAATCCACTTCAAATTGCTTATTTCGTCGAATTAAATTACCTATCTGATTCCACTAGCAGCATTTCTGCAGATAAATACCCGAATTTACATATTCGCAGAAATTTCCTCAATTTTTTGCCAACGAAAAAGCCGCATGAATTATTCCAGCGCTTAATTGAAAACCTCTGCAAACGCGTCATCGTACAGAAACGTCAACAGCGAACAATGAAACCGAGAATGCGAATGCGTCGAGTTAGTAGGGTGTTTTCGCAGCGCGTGGAACATTAATTTATTGATACCTACGTAACCGAGAATCGACGTTTCTAACTTTCCTAAGATAGCTCATTCGTTTAATATATATACACACACAAAAATGTTCAACGCGAATACACTTACAGTTCATTCATCGAATTTTACTACCTAACGCAAGTCATAATCCGTCAAAAATAGATTCCGCACTTTTGCGATGACGCGAATGAAATATCGCAAACATACATATATATGTCAAAAACAGGGAAAAAAGGAAAGTGGAATTAATCAAAAATACAATTTGCAAACCAAACGCAAGAACTGAGGAAAACTGGGTAAAAGATAACAGAAACAAACTGAATGACTTCCAAAAATTTATTATAAATAAATTTGATGTTAGTAAGAGAATGTGGCTTATCGCTAGCTTAATACACGTTACAACTATTTACAGAGTCTTATCTGATGTTAAATTTGCATTAGTGTTCTTGTGTCGTGTAAATGCGTGTTCGCGTGTGTGACGGTGTCTGTGTGTTGTCACCGTGTTACGTACATTTAGTAATACTGTGATTAATAGTTAAAGCGTTCTTTCGCGTCGAAAACAGGTGAACGGTGACGTACAAACTGCAGTCTGAACGGAGTGAAGAACGAACAAAAAGGGGAGAAAGAAACGGACGAACACAGAGAAATTAACTAGCATCCACACAGTAATAAATTATTTATACGCTCGATCCCAGACACTCAAATTTCAGTCGGCGCCAAAGTGTGTCAAAGTCGAACGAGCCAATCGCCGCGCGGACAGTCCATTTTCGCGTCGGTTCCCACGTTCCGTTTAAACGCTCTAATTTGACTATCGCTTATCCGACTAACGTTTCAAAATATAGCTATCCCTTTACGAACCGAGACTCGACCTCACCAAGCGATTTCGAAATCGGCATTTGCGACTCCTCCAATTTTTCAAGTTATTCAATAATCTCCAATGCGTCATCCAAAGAAATCGCAAAGTCCGACTGTTCTAAATCTCGAAGACATATTCGAAACCGAAACATGGTGAAACATTTTTTCGAGTCGCTTTCCCATCCAATCAAACGAAAAGGCGGAAGAAGTCGGAAGCTCCTCGATCCGCCCGGGCCTTTCGCGACTGGCCAAAAGCGGTCATTTTGGGATAGCCGCTGGACCCGGGGACAAAATCGCGATTTTTCGTATCGAGTTTCGTACCGTCCCTATATTTGCCTTAGTGTGTTTTTGTGTGTCTGTGTACATTTCGGATTATTATCCAGTAGTCTTACCCCGCAATGTATTCACAAGTAATAAATATTTAAATATGTACATATTTATAAATATCTCCGGTATTTACAGGACAACAACGCGCCTCGGTGAATCTAGTAACGAACAAATGAAATGTACAGTGGTTATATTACAGTAGCGCCTGCGCGGACGTCAGGTTTCGGTGGCTCGGTCGAAATAAATAGGAGACACGTGGACCTGACGTCGGCGCGGGCGAAGCAAGTCACGCGTGCACGCACACGCACGCGCACGCTGTCCGTGGAATTGGCGCGTTCCCGTTTGACGATGACAATGCGAAATAATAAATACGAGTAACGAAGGACAGTTCTTTGATAACGTTGACGTAGAACAAAGTACATGTTGGTCGACCGTTCGACTCGAGAGGTGGCGCTCAACAACAAACTGCCGAAAAGCCGCGCCGAATGTCCGCCGCGGCGCTCCCGTCGACTCGATCGACTTTCGCGAAAACTACGATAGAGCTCGGCCTAACGCTACGCAATGGACTAACTACCTTGGCCTAAAGTCGCGCAATTTGGAGAGAAATGCTTAGGCAATGGCCTAAAACTTAAAAACAACGGCCCGATCGATTCCTCCGGCATCGGCTGGGGTGTAGGTGGCGCCACCGGTTTTGAGTTTACTAAGGTTTAAGTGTCGGACTGACGTGTGCACGGAAAGACGATTTTACACGTGTGCCGGCAGGATTATGAGCATAAGTGGGCGTCATCTGTGGCCGAATCCGGAGGTACGGGGGCTTTCGACGAGCGGGAGGCGACGTCTCGGGGGAAAGGGTTTGGGGGAGTGAAGTTTGAGATTTGTCGGAATCTGGGGACCTCGCAGGTTCATAATCGAAGAGCAGGGTGACTTTGAACAATGCAGTGTGTGGAAACAGTTTCTAGTTAGCTTTTTGATCGATAAGGGTAATCATCACCTCAGACTTAGGGTTTCATTGCAGTTTGATTGAGTTACAAGGAAGTTGTCTATAGTAGTAGTTAAAGTCGATCTAGTAAATTAGTGCGTAAAACTAGTAGGAAGGTTTTCCGATCGCGGGAGAACTGTAGACATTGGCATAGTCGCGAAATCCAAGGAACTACGACTTTAAGACTAACTCCACACTCTACCACTGAGGATTCTCCAGCTTTCAACAATTCTCACCAACTTCTCCATCAGACCCCATACCAAATTGGGGCCCTTCATTTTCTGCCTTCAAAGCCCATCCCGTTTCGTTATGGTCCTGAAACTTCAATTTTTCGACCATTCGAAGGTTCCCAAGACCTACTCCCTCCACCTTTCCGCCGAGACTTCGCCCCGCATAAATACAACGAAGAAACGGACAAGCAACAGTCGCTCTATGTACAATTACAACAATTTGCGTTCCCTTCTACATCAGTCTACTTTCTTCCCCACAGCAATGTACAGTTCCACCCCGGCACTGACAGCTTCAGCCCATCTCCGCCAGAGGGCGTCGTACTCGGTTCCGTTTCGGGCAGTCTTTTGCTCGGGTTGCGGCTCCGTCGACCCAGTTGACCCCGGCTAACTGGCTCGAGGAAACCGGCGTCCGGTCGCTGTTTACGAGGACTGGTCCTTGCCGTAACAGTGGATCCTTATCTCCTCGATGGCGCAGCACCAGTCCAACGCGAAGCCCTCCGGGTCCTCGAGGTAATACGTCCGGTTCGGCTGCAATCACAACAGAACGGAGATATCAGAGAGCGGTTCGCGTGAGATAACGCGGCGATGACGTGTCGGACGTGCCCGAGCGGTGACGTCAGTGGCGGACAGGACTTGCGTCAATATCCGCGTGCCGGAGGTTGATTACCTCCTCTGGCGGGCGCCGCGCAATTTATTGACTATTCATTATGGCGCGTTTCGGATAACAGCCTGACTCGGTGCGACCCGCTTTCGGCTTATCAGTTTGCGCGTGGCAATCGAGAGGCGTGCTGTGTCACTGTTTGGAGATGAAAAAACGGCTGGGGGCCGCGCGATTGTGGACGGAAATGACTATGACTTTTTTAGGATCTTCAGTCGTGAGAGATTTGAGATGAGTTTGAGGGACTAGTTTAGATATTTATGGAGACTGGCTTTGGAACATTGTTTCAGGAATAGAATAACAATAGATTCATCGTTTGGTCTTATAGAAAAAAATTTAGGATTAGTCTGAAATAGTTTGGACCAAATCCATGTTCCTATCGAAAAAACATCTTTCTTAATGATAACTCAACTTTAACTCAATTTCTCCCTTCACGTTTTGTATATAACGATTCGTGGTAGAGGACGAAAATAACTGGAAATACAATTCTCTCGGAGAAATCCAGTCTGAGCGAATGGCGGAATTGTTAGGGAAATGAAGTGTTAGGATTCGACAGTGTTTCAAGGTGAGAAAAGAATGGAAATGGATATGAATAAGAGAGCTTCCGGATGAAAGTCGGCGTTTCTAATGATGACTAATTAAGAACTGATTGACGAAAAAGGCGCATCGCAAATTGCTGATTAGGCGTTCCAGTTGGTACGGTGTTTTGTGGGTTTTCAGCTAATCAGGAATTCGCGCGCGGAGCCATCCTCGCGACTTTCACACTTCGCCCGGCGGAGCACACTTTCTCCGCAAATTTGCGTTGTGAGAATGCGTCGCTAAATGGTCGCGTTTTTTCCCACCGGCGCAACCGCGTTTCGCGTTGGATGAGTTGACGATTCTTGTGATCTTTGCTCGGGCGGAATTCAACGAGCTAAGCTTTTACAGAAATAAACACGCGTGTCGTATTTGCGGTACATTTTCGCATAACGCGAATGACTTGTCGGAGTCTCTCCAAACAAACCTCTAGACGAGTATTTCTGTACTATTTATATCGTTGAATCAACCGGAAGAAGCTATTTGGATGTGTTATGATCTTCTTCTGTGCAGAATAGAATAGCTGCTTTTTATTTATTCAGATATTCCAAGCATGGGAATAAATTTTAGACTTGTTTACTTTTCTGTTTCAAAGTAATATTTAATATATTACGAGTAGAATTTAACTAAAATATAACTAAAATAAAACATTTTTGTTTGAAAACATAACTTTATTTCAAAATGTCCAAACTTTTCAAACATTTTCAAACTCATAATTTTTCAGCAAAATTTCAGTGTTGTCCAAAAAGCCACTCTGATAAAAGTCTGAAATGTCCCAATTTTGCGATTTTTTCAGCAAAATTTCATCATTCATTTCAGACTTTTTTCTACCAAGTCTACTTGAGGTTTTTTTCAATCTATACTGAGACAAAAGTTTGGTATAAAATTACTATACTGGATAATAACGTTACCCTATGGACTTGCAATGTCAATAATATCTTTTTATTTTGATTCTTACTTCAATATCACAAGAAAATATTACTGAGTATAGTAAAAATAAATCAATGATACATTACTTTACTGAAAAGAAATATTATCCGATACGTTGCAAAGTTTACATTTTGCACACGTTTAATACATATACACATAAACAAAGTTTGTTACAGTAAGAAACGAAATTTATCAACCAGTATAGTAAAATGTGAAACTGATGTCACTGCGGTATATAAGCCTGAATTGAAAGACTTATAGAAGTGTCACTTGCGTTGCATTGCGTCTCCACTTCCGATGCGTCGATAATTGTGCTTCTTTATTAAACTGCGTTACCGATTAATGTCCACCGCCATCTCGCGTTATTTCAAATCTCAATGCATCTGATAATGTGAATGATTATAATGACACTGTCAACGTTTAACCTCAAAATAATTAAGACAAAATTGGATCATCCGGTCCTTATCGTAACACAGTGAGTTTGTTGTGTAGTTAGATTTCGTTCTCTGCAATTCTAGATTTATATAAAAAGTACCAAGAATTTTTATTTTCTTTTAGAAACAAGCAGAAAAAAAATTATGAACCAGTATAGTAATTTTTTATAAGTGAATCGTTATATGTGTATCAAATAGCATAAAATCTATGTTCCACACATTTTACTAAACCGTATGAGAAAATGTTTAATAATTCAGCTCTCCGCCGCCGTTCTTAAACAGTATAGTAATTTTGTTTAGAAAATATTATTCTTTTACACCATACTTTTCTCTCAGTGTAGGCTTGAAAGATGTACATACTTTACGTGTCAATGAAAAAATTTCGTATATTTCTGTTATACAATGGACTTCCGCCCGTAAATTAAATAAGAAAAATTATAGTAATAAATAAACAAATTATAAAAAAATAAAAATAAATTTCAGCTTTATTTGTGCTTTATGTTGATTGGTTTTATGTTGTGTTTGGTGTTTTTATCGACTTTTTAAAATCTATATTCATATTTTTCGTTATTTTTCATCGTATTTATACAATTTTCATTAGAAGTTATGGGGCAATGTTGTACACTAAGAAGAGGCAAAACAGAACACAACGCGGGGCAAAAATGAACGTTGTCAACTGTCTCCAAGTAAAGTTAAATTTACGTTCATTACGTTCATTTCGAGATTTGTATTGAAGCCGCTTTTTTATGCTTATTTGATAACTTATTAAATGAAGGATTCAATAAATTATCATTTGTCACAAATTTTATCAATTGTGCACTTTTGCCCCACAGGTGTTTTTGCCTCTTTCAGCGGGAAAAATGAACAGTATATAATCGATACAAACTGATACAATTTCCCTGGTTTCGTCTATTACTTATCAACCAGCGTTCTGGTTGATAAGGATCTGCTAACCTTGTAAGCAAGAAAATATGTAAAAAATGCATATTTTTCTGTATCTACAAAAGTTTGGAAAATTTGTCCACTTTTTGCCCCACCTTAAGTTGTTTTGGGGACACATCAGAATATGATGTGAACTCTATGTAGTTCCTACTATATTTAGTTTATTCAACCACATTTATACTTCCAGTTAATATAATTTTTTATTTATGATAACCAGAGATGAGAAGAGATTGCAAACCGCCATAAGAAAATGTGGCACAACTTTTTTCCACTGAAAACAGCGCCATCTGTGAGAGTGGATTTGAACCCATTCTTGCGTTTCACTCAATTAACATTGCAGTATTACTACCCAGTTAACATTGAATTTCACAATGAACGCACAGTAAGCTCACAGTGACTTAACATGTGACCAACATGTAGCTCACAGGTGGATCACCAGTGACTCCCTAGTCCTCACATTGTGAGTGATTAGGGAGGTTTTCAAAATTGTTCACAATAAATGAAAAATAATCTCGAATAATGACTTTTGAGTAAAAAAAGTGACTTCCATTATTACCGATATTGCTGTCAAACCTGCCAGCGCGGGGTCTCGAACCCGAGACCCCGCGGTGGCAATCAGGGATAGTAAGCACTCCGCCAAAGTGGGTCACGTTTATCATGATCAACTTTTCTTGTTAGACACGCTTACCATACTATATCCAGACTCATTTTTTTCACGCGGGTAATATTCTTTTTTATATCGAAGGGTATCAAAAAGAAAAGATATCCCACAAAAACATAATTTCTAATTGTAATGTATCTCAAGTAGAAATTTCAACCGGGGTTTGACTAGGGCCCAGCCGGGCATGCCCTGGGAAGTCACCGGGGCCCTGTGTGGCATACCCGGCCGGCTTCCGCCCTGCATGTAACGCTCGATCCAGCAAGGCCCCGGCCAAGTTTGCCCGGCTGGGACCCGGCCTACTTGCCCTGTCGGGTCCCGATCAACATACCCCGGCCGGGATCCGGACAACTTTGCCCGATCAGGTTCTGACCTGGATGTAAAGCTTGATCCTTCAAGGCCCCGGTTATCTCGTCCTGGGTCCCGGTTCATTTGCCCCGACCGGGGCCCGACCAACTTGCCCCTGCCAAGCCCGGGTCAACTTTCATTATGTGAGAAAAAAATTTTTTTATTTTAATTTTAATTTTTTTATTCATAGATTTTATTTTTAACCAATTTTTATTCTTTGTATTAATAAACAAATCTGTTAAACTCGTGAAAAACTACTTCGTAGGCACCGAGAATCGAACCCTTGCCTCCAGATCCGAACTGCCGCCTGCACTGTCGCCGAGCTGTCATGCGGATATATACTTCGCCAATTATAAGTATACTATGAACAAATGCGCCGGGTCGGAGTCGACTGGTCAGAACCTGGCCGGGGCCTGACAAAGTTTTCACTAGACACGCCCGGCCCGGGCTGCCCGGTGGAACCCGGCCGCGGCCCAGAGCTAGACACAACGCAGTGTTCGGTCGGAACTACCAATCTCAAAGTTTTATTTCTTTAGGAATAGAATTCGTAAACTTTTAATTGTCTCGATTAATCGATTACATTCAGTAATCGATTAAAAAAATAGACAGTATAACCGCTTTCACAGTCAATACATGCGGAGGGACAATACAAATCCTAGACATAAACAAGACATTACAAGGTTCCGAGAAAGGTGGGTTGTCAACATTTGCGAGTCGTGGCTCGACTTGAAATAACCCTCTCCAGCATTTGCCTAAATGTTCAGGGAATCACGAAAACCTGAACAGAGTGGCCGGCAGTGGGAATTGAACCGACTACCTCCCGAATGACAGTGCGTAAGCAAGCTATCGCTACCACTGAGCTACTGCCTCAGACATTGATTGAGAAAGCGGATGTAATGTGTAACCGAGTAATCGATTATTTCTCCCCGATTAATCGATACCAATTAAGGGGTTACGTGCACTCACAGTCGTGAGTGCACGTAACCCCTTTTTAAGTGTTTTTTAGATTTTTTTTCTCGAAAAGTAACAATCGTATGAAAAAAGTAATTATTGCGTTGGAAAGGTCTATTATTCTACTTTATGAAACATTTTTAAGATTTATTTACAGACAATAAAAGACTATCTACAGGGGCGCTTCTCAGGAACAAGGGTTTGCGGTGCCAATCCTACAGGTCGCTCTGCTTATCTGAAACAAAAAATGAACATGGGTCTTAGTAATATATATAAAAACTTGTACTTGGACGAAGGAAAATGAAATACGTTGATTGTAAACAAAATGGCGGTCGTTTGAAAAAAAGTGCACTTTTTTACCTAAAATTTGGCTGTTTCAGTATGCCATAAAAAATAGTAATTTTTATCGGAATGTAAATTCCTTCGCCCAAGCACACAACAATGTAATTTGCAACAAATATGTCAAATTTCATCCAAATCCGTTCACAACTTTGGCTGGAATCACTGGCACCGCCTTGAAAAATATCGTTTCGAGAAAAATGGCTTCAAAGTTTTCGGATTAAATGGAATGTAGACACGTAGTGTTCGCTTCGGCGGTCGAAAAAAAATACTTCTACATGTCGGATCTACTTGAAATTTTGAAATTAGATAGTCGAAGGATCATACTTTCGAATGGTGACATTTTTGAAAAATCGATTTTTTGACTTTTCTGAGTGCACGTAACCCCTTAATAAAAAGTCGCGATTAATCGATTGTTCATTAATCGTTTTTTATTTAATAACTACGCAACCCTACTATAAACAGACATACTGACAATGGATCGGCAAGTTTCTTTTTTTTTTCAAGAAGAATATTTGTCTTGTCTGTAAAAAGATATCTCGTTTTTAGATCAAGATATCATTTATTTTTTATATTAAAACCCCGATAATAAATAATGCACATACAATAATAATCATATTAACCCTTAAGCCCCTATTGCATCATATGTGATACATTCAGTTTTTTTTTCAATTTTGTCGTTACTAATATAAGAACTCCAGTTAAAAGTGCCGCCGGTGGATATATTTGTCATTAATATATAAATTTATGCCTGCTAGTAGATCACAATGTATGTAGGGAGGACAAAACCAACACAAACATGTACAATTAACATAAAAAAAAATATTTTTATAAAAATTTTTTGCTGATTTGTCAATAACGGAGTACAATCAATCTATTTAAACACAAAAAACAAGGTTTTGAAGCTTCGATCTATGTGCAGGGGCTTAAGGGTTAAGAGAGGGAGGAGACGTGACTTGCCGTCTTACTTTACAATATTAGACACGGGTTATGATAAACTGATAACTTTTGTGATTCTATCAGGGGCACGAGTCGTGGTTTTGAATACGGCTTCAAATCCAGCCAGCACAAAGACCTAAAAAAAGCCATTTTTGCAGTGGCGTTGCAGGACGTTTTTGCGCCCAGGGCGAGAGCTTCAATGCCGCCCCTTATTTTGTTCAAGCAAAAAAAAAAAAAAAAAGTATGCATACATACATGCGCGTGCAATGAATTCAATAAATCATACTTTTCATAAATAATCAAGACAGGCGTTAGAATGTCGACGCCAAGATTGTTAATAAATGTATATATACCCAATCAACACTGTGAGCCGCAGTGATTTCACGGCGATATCACATGTGAGCCGCGTGTGAACCGCATGCCATGTG
>JABFPB010002711.1:0-19220 GCA_022817645.1 Ceratoteleas bidentatus | reverse complement strand
TAAATTATAATTTTTATGACACTAGATTTTTGTTAATTAAAAAAATGTTAAACTATTTGTTGTGTCTCGGGGGGCCCTGAACCCCCGCCGGGGCTTTGCCCCTGTGCGCAAAGTAACGAAGCCGTGCGCAAAATAAAAACCTCCTTTAACGAAAAACGCACTTTTTTCTTATCTTGGGAACTCCGCCCCTCGATAAACAGACGAGTTAAAATTGCATGAAATTCGAAACGGATAAATATCTAATTAATCATCCAAAATCAGGTAAATTAACAATAACAAATTATCAATCGTGAATACTTAAGCCAAATCAATGATCCCTGGCCTCACAACTATAAAATTTTGAGTTGATAGTTTACGTAAAAAAAATATTTAATAAAGTCATGTTGGAAACGATATTTGCAACAATAAACAAATAAATAATTTAAAATTTACGTAGCACAAGGAATACCAGTACAATAAAAAATTCCGCTAAAATTATGACAAATCATCTGAAAAAAGCATAAAAATCATAGATGCGCAATTCCCATTAATCAGGCCTATCCGACTTGGACATCCAATGTGGCCGCGACTTGACTGAAAAGTTGTAGATGGCGTTGTGATCTAGGTAGTCTCCTCATGTTTGATGCATCGATATAAATCACCATTTTAATCGATTAATTTCCTCATATACATATATCATGCAAGTTAATTTGTGTTTTATTATTTTTTTTTCAATGCTGTTGCATTTAATCTGATAACACATAATATTTAATAAATATTTCAAACATATTTAAATATTTCTCACATAATCGATGTTTTCCAAGTAATTCGGAAAAACGCAACCCAGAGTTGGCGTTTTATAAATTAAACGTTTTATAAATTATTGCCAAAAAATGTATACACGTTTGAGACGTTAAATACTTTAAAATTTACATAATATTATTTATAATTATTATAATTATATGTAATATATGAAAAACATACCTTATTAATAATCCATTATTTAAATATTATTTATTTTAAATTTAAAAAATTTTAATTATTAAACAATAGTGAATTATTAAACAAAAGTGAATAGAATTATTTAAAAACTGAGGTATTTAAAAAATTGCATTAGTCTAAGAAAAGGTAGAAAATGACCAATAATAATTCAATGTAATTCTACAATTTGGCACAAATATTTCATTGCATACTTGTATTTTTGGTGCATATGTATTTTCCTGCCTTCTGGTACTTTGAGCACCTGGAGTTTCTCGCAAAACAACCCCACTAGTTATTGATAGTCCATCTCTAATTTCTTCTTTAACGTCGCTGACATGATAACTATCATACATCCCTTAGACACACTTTTTTCCCGAAAAACGTTCATTTCGACACTTTTAAATCCGCATTTTATTATGACGAACATTTTTGTTGTACATAAATACCGATTTAATTAATATTTTCAGTTACCAATACTACTTGTCATAACTCGCACTGCTAGTGTTTTTAAACCGAACCACCCGCAGCTTTCCGACAATGCCGCCAGATCGGCGCTCGTGTAGTGTCAAATCGAATTGGCCTGGCGAACTGTGACAAATTGAGAGCACTTCGTGATCTAAAGGGCATTAATCTATTCTAAAATCGTTAACATTAAAATCCAAATCGCATTTCAGCTATTTTTACATAAGTAATAACGTTTTTTTGCGTATAAACGAATTTATGTACATAAACATGCACAATGCGGTGTTAGATTTACATAAACTTTATGTAAACGTGGCTATCAGGGTAACTTCGCACGGATGTGGTGGAACTTAATGTTTTTCCGAAAGTGATGGCAAGATAGAATGTTTGTTTTTATTTTGGGAAATAAATAAATGTTGTTCCTCATAGTCTTGAATGTAACTGACTTGAGTTTATAGATTAACTTCTCACGTTTTTAGTAGAAATTAATTTTTTTCCGAAGGTGATGTCATGTCAGAACGACAGGGCGTCATGACAATCCATTTTTAGGGATGAACTCCGTTTTTATTTCAGAAAATAAACAAATATGCTGTCCCATGTAATCTTAAAAGTAATTGGGTTGAGTTTGAAAATTAACTTCTCACGATTTAGGTGGAAAATAATCTTTTTCCATGGTGATATGTCGATCGACATTTCGCTATAAAAATTCATTTTTCGACGCGACTCCGATTTTATTTTGCAAAATAAAAAAATTTTTCGTTCCCTGCACTCTTAGAAGTAACTGGGTTCAGTTTAAAGATTAACTTCTCGCGAATATGGTGGAAATTAATATTTTTCCTTGATTGCAAGATGGTATGTTTGGGGTTAGAAACCCTTTTTTCAAACTGGCGACATTACAATCCAATTTTTCTTGTAGTCTTGAATGTAGTTGAATTGAGTTTAAAGATTACCTTCTCACAATTTTTAGTAGAAATTAATCTTTTTCCGAAGGTAACATGTCAGATCGTGATGGCGACATAGTAATCCATTTTTTATGTGCAGGTTTGGAAATAAATAGATTATGTAAATTGGAGAACAACATACGCTTATTAGAGACAATAAAACGACAAATTATTTATGATTTTTTTATTTATTTCAATTTTACAGTCATTTTGTTGCACATTTCATGGGACTTACTTCGAATGACATTTCTTGGTTACCCATCCAGTGACAGCTATTTGGGACTTGACATTTTGTCACGTTACCGATTTCAGTCACATCAAGGATAGCTTAATAAAATGCAAAAAGAGCACGAAAAATCTTTTTGTTAGGTTGTCAAGATGTAATTCCTTGTTAAATCGCAGTGTATGATACAAAAATCTAATTAGTTCAGCAATCAACAAGCACATTTATTTTATATTGAGATATGTTGAAATTAAATACAGTTGATTTTTTGGTTAGAAGATGGCGGCTGTGTTATCAGCCCTAAAAACAGTTGGTGAATTTCATCAAATTGTCTTACAAACTGCAATTCATGATGAAATATAACGATTGACATTTTTGGTTTTACACACTCTAAAAAATATTAAGTTATCGTGGACTGAATCCGGTAATCATATCCGGAAAATCCAATCAAATATCGTGTGAGAGGAATTCAGGTTACTGTAACCGGATTCTGGCTACCATGATCGGAAGTTAGATGACTTTAACATCTCACACCCGGTCATGGTAGATACATGGATGACTTTATCGGAATATAGTCTTAATGTAAGATTTTTTAGGGTGCAGTCTGTATATTTTTACGTGTTGTTAGAAAACATTTAATATTAAAAAATCTGGTCCTGTAATTAAAAAATGTAATGCTGGTCAGCTTTTTAGTTGATATAAAATAATGACTTTGAGCAACATAACTCAATATTAACATAAAATCATAACTTTTGATGTTTTCAATAACCATTTTAATAACCATGAGTAAGTTGTATTTTCTTTCTTGTTGATTGAATTGTAAACATACATTAATTTTTCATAAATTATTTTCCCAGTGTTACACGCAACGAACTTCAATAATTCTTTGTGTAATTGAAGTATTTGATTGTCTATGATTTTAAATGAAGTATATTGCGTGTTTATACTTATATTTAATATTTATATACGTAGTATAATTATTATCTGCAAAAATGTAACTGCATACATTATAAAAAAAATTGTCAGAAATTCACAATTTAAATTACTATACCATTTCAATTATGCAAAAAACTACGTAAATTCGTATGTAGAATATATTAGCATAAATAAAATTTGTATTTCTTTAATTAAAAATTAAAACGATCTTCAAAACGATTAGACAGCTTTGATAAAGTCAGTAACATGTAATAACTTGGAAGGGTTAATTTGATCTTCAAAATACGTATGCGGTAACGTTGACTAATTGTTTAACTCAATATAATATCAACGTAGATGTTAATCTACGGATTTCAATCCGAAAGTGATATTATGAATCAAATAATCTGACATTGTACGTTAAGGTAGGATGGCATGAAAAGTTATGGCGCTACCTAATGGCGTACCATTAGATCGCAAAGTAGAATATAATATTTACATTGATTATGATAAATTAAAATTATTTCATATTTTTTTGCTTTATTATCTTTAAGATTATTAAATCATTTTAATGAAAAATGTGGTTTAATAATGTCCAAAGTATAAGTGGGAATAGTACAAACAGAATTGTACGAATATTTACTTTGGGTTCATCGGTTGAATCGAAATTTACTTCCTATTACTCAAAATATACGATATGAAAGTATTATAGTATGTGATATGGATGAAAATTAACTCATACATTCATAAATCTTAATGTCATTCCCACCTTAACTGAAAGTATATTCACCTCGGACAGTCGATTGGCATATAATATGCATGATCATCTATGATGACTAATTACATTTAATAGACAAATATACTTTTATACACTAACATTATATAAACATATAAACAATTCTCATTGTCAATCATACATAATAATTGACAATTTTATTTAATATAACATAATTATTTGTATTACAATAAATTAAGTTATTGCAAATAATAGGCATAATGCCTTGTCGCACATACAATATAATTCATTAAGTAGGTCCCGGCAGAATATATATCGTTCTTTGCCAGATCGTCTTTTTCTTTTCTTTTTTTTGTTTTTTTTTTTTTTGTTTTTGAGCAAAGAAACGTGTACTGTTGCGCAAGATCATCGGTCTTAAATACGTATATATTAGATTAACTTAAAATTAATTTATAAATGTTCAAATTCCAAATTGGAATTAATCATTATACTGACATCCCCATTGAAAAATAGCATTAGCGATCATCCTATCTATATTTCTCAGTTTGAATATCAATTGTGAACAAAGCTATTTAATTTGTAAATGTGCTATATAATAATATAAGCATTTTTATTCCATAGAAGCAGTCCCTATAAGCTCGGGGTCGATACATACGATATATTTGAAAATATAATACAATTAATGATAAACCGCTTATTTTGTTGTGTATCAATCTAGAACTGGGATCTGCTGACCTCGCGTTGGAAGTCACATAGGAAACTATGGATAAAGCCTATACAGTTTAGCGATATCTACATAAAAATACTCATTTACTACTTCAATTTCTACTAGGGTTGCTTAAATATCGACAATTTCGATATTTTCTGTCATCTTATTAAAAAACTATCCATATACTATCGAGGTTTAAGTAACCCTATTTTACACTCCATATACAATTCATCTATTAATTATTACGTGGATTTGTCCATTTTTCCTAAAAGGATTGGTGGCTAACTGTTTTTTTCAGCAGGGATGTAATCAGGGAAAAAAGCAGACCAATATCTACATATCAGAGTCATTCAGAGCAACGCTGAGTTTCATAAAATATAGAACATGTATATATACAAAAAAACCTGCACTTCAGCGTAACTCTGTTGCAGCACCAAAATCCTCAATGCATACAATTTGTTGATGAAGATAACTTCATCACACTTGTCCTCAAAATACATCATTTGGAAGGAAAGTACCATACTAATATCTTGAGTCATACATTCTTTGAAGACGGGGAATAATGAAATATTATCACTGTAGATAAAAAATGTGATACTTTTCTTCTTCTTTATAGGAAAGTCATCAAATTCAGGCTGGTTCTTCATGATTGCAATTATATTACGTAATTAGTAATCATCGACAAAAAATAGAGATAAAAAATAAGGACAAGATAATCTGCTTGTAAGACAAAGTTGCTTAAAAATAAATCCAGTTGTTTCCCCACAAACAGATTCGGTCTGCATTTTTCATAACGTATGGGTGGAAAATCTTGGTACACTGTAGCATCATATGCCGAATCACCGATCTCGAATTGCTTATATGAATATTACTTTCCGTATCATGGGCTGTAAATAGTGGGTTTCAGGAGAGAGAATCTATTCGATAAGCGTCAGGCACTGACACAAAATTCTGTTAATATTAATTCGAGATTGAGGATCGATTATAGGCGCGGTGAAATTGTAAGTTTTTCCACCTAAACACTGATACAGTAAACAAGTTATAATATTATCGTACTGTTCAATAAAATGTTATAATTAACATTTTTCAGTGCAACGATGACTCACGTTTCTAGACTAGAATTCAAAACCATGCTTGATTGTAGCGCATCAAGTGATAGCAAAATATTCATAAGTAGGAAGAAACAATTATAAATCATCCAAATAAAATAATTAAAATAAAAAATAACAGAAATTGAGCTAAGGTTTTTCGTGATATAAAATTTAGTCAGAGTTGTGAAAGAGAGAGGGAGAGAAAATAGGAAGAAAGAATAACGAGACATTGAGAAACAATATAAAGGAACTCGGATCAAAGATATTCCACTTGGATAAAACTGGTTTTGCAAAAGTATTGCAACTGAAGCATTTGTACGCAGTGACAAAAATTGAGACATCAATTGTGGTCACCGCCGTTACTTTGTTCACTTATTTGTGAAACTTAATTTCAATAAATATTATACGAAAATCTGTTATCGAACTCAAGGCTTTAAACCATGAATACATGCTCCACGCATTGGTTGTACGGCCCTGAAATTGAAGGTACTGGAATCCGTTTCTCTAAATCTGCTGCTGGCACCAGAGCATCTACTCGTGGCTCCGGAGGCATTAACTGTATACATTCAGCAGGTGACATCTGAAAATATAAAAATCACAAACATCCTTTGATTAAAACATGTACCTTACACATCACCTAGGTACAAAATAAGAACTTTAATATTCCGTCTTTTCTTGATAGCCAGAAGTTTAAATAAATGATTATATTTTAAAGATTATAAAGAAAATTACATTTTAACAAATCTTACATTTTAACAAATCTTTAGTTTTCATTTACTTGTACTATATCTTTTGACAATATTTTAATGGTATCAAGACATTTTGTCGTAATGAAATCACCTACTTATAATTTTCGTGGTGGTTTGTGACGTTGAGCCATTAATGTGTAATGGAAAACTTTATCACGTTTCTATGGAAATATGAAAGGGATAGTGACTTACCAATGTTGCTTGTTGAGGAATAGGCGGAATACCACCGATGTTTCCTGGATTATAATAATTGGTAGGACTAACTGGTGGCGAAGGATACGGCCAGTAAAAAAAAGGCGTGTAGGATGATGCAAAATGTGGCGGTCCGCGTGATAATATAGGAGGCGGCGGTGTGAAAATGGTGCTTGGCGTTAAAGTTGGCGGTGGTGGTATTATCGGTCCTCCTGTTATTGAAAAAAACATAAATACTCATCCCACCAAGGCTGGCAATTCCTTAAACTCTAATTCGCAAATATCATTTTTATTGTAATCATCTGTGTTTTGCCGTAAAATCTAAGTCAACGTGTCAACTTTTACTAAACTGATTTTCACATTTATATCTCATTTCTTCCTGATATTTTTTGCGTACCTCTATTTCTACATTTTGTTAGATAATCGAAATCGCAAAGCCCGATGAAATAGTCGCAAACAAATCCTCTACGGAAAACTAATACGATAATCTACTGTAATGTATAAATAAGTTGAGCATAATAAGACAACGAAAGGTTTGAGCGTTAATGACCAGTGGATATTGGAAATTGTTGTAAAAAATGCGAAAATAAATGACAAGACTTTGTGACACCAATACAAAATTTACGCTGCACACTTGTAGCACCAGTAGCAAATCAAACGAATGACCCTCTGTAGATAAATAATTATTAAAAACATACAAACATATGCCATTGCGGCTCGAACCGTACAGAAATATTAGACTTAGTGTCTAAAAAAGAAAAGCTTTTTCTGAAAACTTCTCAAAGCAATTTGAAGCGAATCTGCAAAGGTTTCGATTTGGATTAAAGCTGTGCCGAAAGCGAAATTATAATTTAAAAACCATAATATATTTATTGAATCGTAATATATTGAATATATTATGACAATAATATATTTATTGTCATAATATATATTTATTGAACGGATTAGAGCAAGATTCTGTGATTTCAAAGAAATATTGAAAGATAATGAGTATTTTTCAACAGTCTGTTCGAGGTGCAGCTTGGAAACTACATTTTCCTCAGCTTCAGAATTTCGCTCAATTTTCGTAACAAATATCGAACAACAGTTTAAGGAGGCTCCTCAGCTACATGTCAATAAGATCAGATTTGGAGTAGTTTGAAAAAAAATGATGGAGCATCGTTTTTATAAAATTTACTTGACTTTTACAAAGCCGTTTCCGAGAAAATAATTATTGAAGTTGATTATTTGACTATAGCAGCTTCGTGCTTTATTTTCTCGGAAACAACACTGCTCAATTCAACCGAGTTTTGGGAAATTATTATTTTTTTATCATTAAGACTCAGCAGTCAAAATTTAAGAAAATTTGAATGAAAATGCATTCTATAGGGTATTTGTATGCAAATATTGCCAACTTATTCTTTCCAAAACATGTTAAAAACAGAAATGTAAAATACAAAAAATCGTTTTGCACCTCCTTAAATACGAGCGAAGTCCCCAATCCCCTATCAGCAGAACTTCGGCACACCTTAAGTAACTTTAAATCTACAAACACACCATTCAAACCAACTTTAATTTGAGCTCTTAGCCGGAAAAATTTAGACCATTACAGACCGTTGCAAGCTTTGATATCGTTTTTAGTTGTTATTCGGGAATCCTTGTAGTAAGGTGACACCCGGAAAAATATGTTCGATCAGAAGTGAAAATGATGTTATGGCTACATTGTGAAAGACAATACATAAACATCGGCTGTAAACTGAAACAAATCTGTTTACCTTATTTTCCTTGTTCATGTATTACATGCAGAAATGTGCAAACTCTTATCTTATACAAATTCAACAGTTTTTTTCGTATGAGACACAAGAAGATAGCTTCAATCCAACTTTTCCCCAGGTTAAAAATCCACTCTACCCAATACACTATTTCTGGCCAGATGTTTATATATTTGTCCTTCGCAATGTGTTCCAACGCGGTTATTCCTAATGATCCAACATAGTGTTTCCCAACCGCGTGCGTTTCGCGCCATTTCGGTACGGTTCAACTCCCCAACGTGAATGTAAGATGGAACAAATGGCATATAATGAACCAGCGATGAGCTACGCGATGATAAGGAATAGCGAGCGAGTATTTCAAACCAGACGATTGTCCATCGTACATCCTCGCCGGGTCAGAAATAATGATTGACTTGGCCTACCTGGAAGCACAGAAGTTAGTATTGAGTGTAGGAGTCCCATTACCATTCGCGATCGACACTGCACCATTGTAACGTGAATACTTATGTGGACACCGTACCAATTTTGTCCCTTTGACCAAATTACACATGACATTCTCATTCGTTCTCAACCTGGCTACATAGCTCTACTCAAGGAAGGAAGGTTTCAAAGGATCCAAGAAAAGGTGTTTCGCACACTGTATTACCAACAAAAAAGCTTGAGATAGAAACATGTTTGTACCAATTGTATAACGTGGAGAAATGTTGTGCCGAAGTGAAACATATTTCTACCTTAAGCGCATGACCATTCGAGGTGAATTTTGAAAACCAGAATTAACTCCAACATGTAATTATTGTTAAAAACGATTAAAAGGTAGGAAGGAATTATTGGACCAGCTATGAAGCCTTAGAACTTTATTTCGATGTCAGGTGGATGAATCTGGTTATCTCGGTTCGCGATTTCAAAAGGTTGGTTTCTGGTGAAATTCAATCGGTGACAACGTACTCAGAGAAAAGGGCGAAGCACTGAGTCATTTGCACCACATGACTGAGTAGTTTAGAAGAGGACAGAACATTTTAACCTGCAAAGGTATACAAGGACAAATAAAATTATATTTCCATTTGTCATTTTTTACCTTTAGAGGTTTTCTGTCCTATTCTTTTTCTGCCCTATTCTACACTACTCAGACGTGTGACGCAAATGACTCAGTGCTTCGCACTTTTCTCCGTGTACAGTAGTAAAAACTTGTTTTAGCGAGATAACAGATTTTTCCACTGAGGCCTTGACACATCGCAATTTGAACCCTCCTCTTCCAAAATAAAGCTTTCAAAACCGAATTTCATCGCACCATTGCCGTCGGTGATTAAACAGAAGATTGCCAAAGCAGTGGCAGGATATTCGTCACCGTCGTCTTCTATTGAAAGAGCACAGTTTACAAGTAAAAAAATAGTGATATGTCCGTTCACCACTCATCAGTCACAGTAGAAGTCCCGGAATACACCGCAACATCACACATGGAACCCCGTTGCCTTAGCCTGAACCTGTATTTCTCGGCTCGAGCTCAGTGAAAGATATTTCGCTTACTTCGAGCAAGAAGAGTTTTACTTACTTGGCATTTTTATTGTAAAATGTGAAGCAAAATGAAATTATGCATGGTGTTCGATGCAATTAAAATTAACAGTGATTGTAATTATGGATTTAAACTGCTTGATTGTTTAGGACAAGTTATAGCTTTATTTAAAAATGGCATAATTTAATTGTTAGTCCTTCGAGCCGGATCACAGATCCTTATTTCTTACTAATAATGGGATACATCAAATATCTTTGAACATTAATGTTAAACAACTATTTTGACAACATTCACTGTAAGAGCGATTACTATTATGGCTATTAACATTTGATTGCAAAGATACTTGAGATTTCGACGATGATAATTACGATTCGAATTATCACCGTTGTAATGAATGACAACAAATCGATGACCGTACTTTTTTCTTTGATATTAAATTTTCCCATGATTTATAAAGCAATTTATCAAGTTCCAACCATGCTTGTCAATGAGCCATATTATTTGCGACATGCAAGTATCCCATTCAGGGATGAATGAAAATGATTAAGGGTTGAGCTTGGGGAGTACGAACTGAACACTTGTCTCGATTATCAATCTGAATCCCAAAAACGAAAGAGAAACATTTAGACACCCAACTCTATTTACAAACACAAATTTCCGTACGACAAAAAATTGTATATTACAGTTTTAGGACCTGTGGTCTCTTCTTTGAAAGCATGCAAATGCACCTCTAATGATAAATCACATTTACTGATGTCAGTAAGGTGAATGTCTCAAATAGAGACTACTTGGTTCTTTTACTGCTAATAAAACATTTCTAATTGGAAAAAAGCGAAATATTTCAATAAACATTCTTAACGCTATTAAAACATGCATTTGTATCCACATTTTCTAAGAAAAGACCACATCTTTTTTCAAAAATAACGAACACAAATAAAATGGATAATGAGAAAAATAATTTTTCCAAATTGATTACAAAAGGATGCAATGTGAGAAAATGTATGGAAGAAAAAAAATTAAGGTGATATAGAATGTAATGTCTAATCGAGAAATTCTACTTCTCGCAACGATAATTTACGAATCATTTTTCAGAAAAATCACATTCGTCTACACAAAATTGAATTATTCAATTATACTTGAAACTAATTCTTCTAACGATTTTCATTAAGTTAATACGTTCTATTTCACCTTAATATGCAGGATTAAAAAGTACGACCACCGTGCTAAGGTACTAAGGATAAAAGATTACCAACCCTAGCAAGCGTAAAGACAATCATGAAATACGATTATATTTATTAAATTAATTAATGTGTATGTAGATAAGTATATATAATAATTAATTTACACGAAGTATACAATTGTGATAGCTGGGTGCGTGTGTAATGTCTTTCACTCCAAAAATATACCACACCTACTCGTAACGCTGTAAATGTTGTTAATGTCCTTTAAAAAATAATGCACTAAGTACTAAAATTGTCGAGTCTATATACTAACGTGTGTTGTGTCCCACTTTTTAATTTACGCCCCGGCATTGTCATATAAGTGTTAGCTTTCGCCAGAGCAAAGCTGATTGCATCATGTTTCAATTTAATTTTCATTGAAATCTTCAAAGAAAAACATGCGAAACAGCAAAAAGATTAAATTGTACAGTTTAAAGAAATGTAACTAGTATTCAGCGATGGCTGAATCCAACAAACTTTAGAATCATATTTTAAGTTATTTATATTTTAAACTCTTAAAAATGTATATCTTTAAATTATCCGAACACAGCCTTGAAACTAGATTCCAGAGAAAATTTTGAACACTATATAAATGACGTAAAAAGCAGAAGTAAAATATATAGCAACTACAGTTACATTTCTATATTCCACTAATTATTTATTATTGCGATATACTTTATCCTTTTCAGGAAAAATGTGTATACGAGTAAAAAACTGACCTACATATAACTGTTTTAGTGCCAAGTCGATGGTTAGATTAATTAAGTTTCTAACTCAGTCCTAACCCAATATTTGCCTCGGGAGAAAAAGCAATGCTATCAGTCACCATGGTTAGCCATTTGTCAAAACAGACAAAACATTGCCCCAAGATGCCGCGGTGTCTATATCAAGTTAGTAAAAGGAGGGAAATATAAATATGAAAAGGATAACATAATAGCAACAAAAACATACAAATAGTTGGAAGGTTACCACTGTTTCATGAGAACACTGTAAATCTAGCGAAAGCTAACTGTACGAATGCACTGTATAAATGTATTTATGACAATCATTTGTCGGCTTCGAAATCGCAACTACTAGTAGTTCTTACACTTAAGTCATTTTTGTGAGTAATAAGACATGATCAAAGGACACCAATTCCTAAATAACTCAAGGCAGGACCTTAGCCACCTAGAGTATTTGGCAGACACATTTCACAAATACAACCAGATGCCATGTCAACGTGAACCGTCTTGTTTGCAGTATACGCAATGCCGGAATTTTACGAAAGCGCCTCCTATAATCCGAATATGTAGAAGCATTTTGCTTCTACAGATATTAAATCTAATGATGCATTCAAAAAGTATTTACTGAATTCAATAATTTCAGAATTATGAAAGATTTAATAATCTTGATCTTTTTATGGCACCACCAGCGATTCCGGCACAGCGTATAGACATGTGCGAACAGTTGTCAGCTATAGATACATTATGATGTCAGACACTGAAGACAGATCACGTTACGCAAGATCCATTGAGACAACTGAAGTATGACCATGTAGAAACAGAAGCCATGGAATCGTCTACTATTTACAAACATGTTCGAACCGTTTATAAAGGATGTTATTCGACGACTGAGTAGCTGACCTATCCTAGTAGCTCGAGATATGATCGTGGTTATAAAAAGTATCGTTTTATGTACAACAGGTCACAGACAAATTTTGTGTCTTGAAATGTTTCAGGGTCAGCTGATCCTAATGTTCCACGAATCTACTATGAGCGAGTCTGACCATCTGAGTCCAAGCCACCTCATAACAGACGGTTTCGTGTCCAAAACTTACATGTATTATTGCACATGTGTACTCAAAAAAAGTTACGAGATGGCGGGAAGGCAATAAACGTACTTCAAGACAAGCCCTTTAAGGTAATTCTTCAAGTCTAGAGTCCCGGAATTAGTATCTTTTCGATTTACAATTTACAAGATTATTTTTACATATTTTAATTATAATCATTGGGTTATAATTAAAAGATGGAAAAATAAACTTCTCAATAATAATTAAGAAGACACTAACTTTGGTACTTCAGACTTAAAGTACCAAGAAGTATACTCCTCAGTCAGTTTTACCGAAAATCGAGCGCAGAGCCATCTAGTTGCCATCGTGAACAAGTAAAATGGCATCATATTGTTTTAGTGTGACTTATTCAACGTAAAGTACTACCTTGGCGACCGTAGCAATGACCCTCGAGCTGAGGAAGGAGGAGGATAGGGTGGTCAGGTATGGTATATTACGTCACGTAACAGTAATTATAGTGTATTACGTTAGGGAAGCGCAGTACTGTACTATATGGTTCAAACCGTAGATCAAGATGAGATATTATCCAGTTATCAAATTCCATTAGCTATGCGATTTTTATCGGCATTTTAGCAGAATGTGGGTAGGATTAGTCTTTCTTTTTAATCTTGATCTATTGCTGTGAAAAATAGCACCTAGTTAAAAGTAGGGTTCGGGTTAGTGAATTCAGTGATGAAGAAGAATCATTAAAAAATATATATTGTAACAAGTTGGCCTCGCATTCGTTTTCTGGACTATTGAAGACAATTTGTTACAGTATAATTCACTTCAAGGCTCCTTATCGAGACTATAGGGAGGATAATTGTAGGAAATAAGGCTTCCTGGTACATGTGTGTCTTATGGAATGAGGCACGGTGGGAGCAGTTTAATCGGACAAAATAACGGTACTCGTAAAAATTGACAGACCTCTGTAACCTCTGTGCAAACTTAGGAAGAAGTTTTGATTGACAAAAATACGAAGTAAAATATTGCAAGAAATGTAGTATAATGTAATTATATTATATTTATAAAATATGGAATGTTTAATTTTCAGTATCACGTAGGATATGGTTTTCCTGCAACATTTATGTCATAAAATTGTAATCTTATTAATGGAAGTTGTTATTAAAAGTGTCAAAACTCCCATATTTCCTATTAACGTTAAATATAAACTAGGGAATAATTTTAAATTAATTGAATATTTCTGTGAAATATTAAAGTGTTACGTTGGTTTTAGGCATATTTCGAGATATTTGCCAAGTTAAATAAATCAGTCTACATTATCGTTTTCATAATATAATTGACAATCAGTATAAATTGGGTAATATACGAACATGATGAAAACGAAACATTGGATTCGATTTTTTTTATTTGTTCACTTGCAGTGATCATTACCTAGTGTATAATTAATTTTTATAAGATAAAAAGCGGATAAATTATATATCATTTTCAGCACATATTTCAATGCTTTTCATTTATTTAATTTGTAAGTTGTAATAGAAAAAATAATGAATTTAATTAATAAATTTTAGTTTATATCATCAACGGTAACAACTTACTATTTAAGATAATTATGACAAAGAAATAAAAAATGTGCAACATATCACTAAAAAGTTAAATATGATACAAAACAATATCTTTCTCAAAAAGTCCTTAGAGGATTTCTTGATAAACAACCTTATTATGAAACATTTGTGCTTACATTATTATTCATAAGTAATTTAATTACCAGTATTATGCTTCTTTATTATTTATATCGATTAAATGTAAGTAATTGCAATGTAACATACGCGATAGTAAAAACCGGGATGTAGAAATAATTATTAACCAGTTCAATTTTATAACGATAAAGCTGTTATAAAATGTCTGTTAAAAATCCGCAATCGTGTGTTACTTTTCTTCCATAATCTTTCGACATAATTTAATAACTGTTTTCAATAACACCCGAATAAAAACTTTTCCGACTAAAGTTCCTAATCATTGATAAAATGTACAGTCAATATCCCGGATCTTCATCTATACCAAATTATAGCTTCCTTCGAAAGTGATGTTTCAATTCCTTTAACTATCCTCATTTCCTTAATTCCAAGAAAGTCAATCAGTGCGTTAAATAATATCAGAAATCTTACCCTAATAAACGCACTTGTTATATACAACAATAAGTAAACAATTCCTAAACAACATTGCTCGCGCAATATTTATCAAAAAATGACGAACGCAAAAAAAAGAATAAACCTAATCCTCATGGTCATTCGGTTGCAATTCTGTAAATTACTCTTCATGATCGTTTAACGAATAAAATGATTGGATTACTTCCGTACAGTCCCTAGATGGTGCAGTCGTGGCATTCCAAAAACAGTCAGCCAATAAAAACTCGCGACTTCCGCAAAACGCTTCCCCCCAGGTGCAAAAAACCGTAACAAAAATGCACGCATCAACAAAAGACGACAATCCGGTCGTACAAAATTGCAATAAAACTCGGAATGTACAATTTCTCCAATTCCATCATCTCCGTCCGATTAGATCTGGGGATAGAACTGCGCGGGGTACGGGAGTCCGGGGGTGTGAGCGGTGGCGGGGAATCCCGCCGGGGTCTGCCAGGTCGGTCGTTTGACCGCGGGGCTGCCAGCGTCGGCCGAGAACGTGTTGTCCCATGAGCGCTTGAGGCCGACTATGGCAGTGGCCGGGTTGATCTGCGCCGAGGGCACGATCGAGGACAGGAGACCCGCGTGGTGGGGCGCGTGACGCGGCAGGATCGCCGGCAGTCTGGAGGACATGTTGATGAGGAACATGGGGTGGGTGGCGGGGGGATTTAGGGCCGCCTGTCCGGTCATGGCGTACTGCGGGAGTTGCTGGGTGGGCGGTAGGGTCAGGGTCTTGCCGGAGGTCGCCGCGGTGGTTGGCGAGACCGGCGTGGCGGGCGCCTGAGCGACGGAATTCGACGCCAGCGCCGCCGCGGCCGGGTTCGACGCGAGCGCCATCAGCCACAGGTCCTGGTTGCGCAGGGCCTGCGCCTGCGCCTGTGCTTGGGCCTGGGCCTGGGCTTGGGCCTGGGCCTGGGCTTGGGCCTGGGCTTGGGCCTGGGCCTGCGCCTGCACCTGCACGAACGCCTGCAGGTCCCAGAGGGGGGGCTGCGCGCTCGCCGCGGCCGGCAGGGCGACCGGCGCGCTCGCCACCTGGTGGCTGGTTAGCGAGTTGTTCGAACTTGGCGTGGTTAACGTACCCGATGAGAGCAGGCCTTTCGCTGAATAATGCGGCAAGCCCGTAAGTACTAGGCGCATGTCCTCGCCGCTGCACTGGAAGACTTCGATGTACCGGAGCTTTTTGCCGAAATTCATGTACCGATGGTGGCGCTGCGACGCGCACGCGAACGCCGACGCTTCGCTGCTCATTTGAATGAAGGCCTCGCCTGAGGGCTGGCCCTGCAATTAAGGGGGGAGATGTTAGCGAAGTGGGAGATTTTGAAAGGGGCGGAGTTTATGATGTGGCGGTCATTAAGCCGCAACCTCAATTTTAATTTAATGATTTACAATTATGTGACATTTTTTGTTGGTTGCTTAGGCTGTCATTTTCTGTAATTCTGCTATCCTGCTAGTCCCAATTACAATTGGGGGATTTAGATTGTTTCGTTTTTATTAAGGGGAGTGCGGAAAGTAAAAATTAGTATGTTTAAACGTGTCTACAATCAGTTGAAATTGTATGTTGTAAAATGGGTTGATTGTATAATTCGTACAATTGGGATCTGACCTGCTTCGAGACGCCGTCTGGATCGGAACTAGTTTCAACATATTTTTCACCCTATTTTCCATTTTTCACAGAAATTACGTTATAAGTCAAACACATTTCATTAAATTAAGAAAATCTAGGTAAATCGCAAGTATGCAATTTAGTTTATATATCAAATTTTACCAACAAAATATGCAAATTTGTTCTATTTTTATAAGCCACACCCCTGAGTCAGATCCCAATAGTCCTACTTCTTAAGGGGTGTCATTTTCGAGCAAAAAATTGATCTAATTAGGATATATGACAACTCTAATCCTATTTTGGGTAATTTTTACCTATATATAAAAAGAATAATAATTACAATAAGAATTGTAAAAGGAGAAGTCTTAATAATAATAAAGTCTTATCAATAATAAATAGCAAAATTATTATAAACAAATACAATGTGACAAACAAATACTGCATATGTAACCTTGACAATTCTACAGATTTTCCTACACCTCAAAGATATCATTATTAGAAGTTAATGAATGATGATTACCTGAACATTATATACCATATGTACACCTTGGTAAACAATATTCTTAGAATGTTCGCCAAGGAATTCTAAAATATGCTCCACGAGAGCTTCATAAGGCAAGCCGCGTAATCGAATGCAATCCTTGCGAGTACCCGACATGATAAAATCCTGTGGTAACAACGGCGGTAGTTTCATTGCAGGTGGCGACACTGGTGCAGGCGCTCGTTCAAAGTACCAGTTTGGATTTATTGCCCTATTTAAAACCTGTGAATAAAAACGCCAACTTCAAACATGAGATTTCCTTCTGTATTATTTAATAGTTCTTAAATGAAGTAAACTAACAAGTACCTGTTGAACTTCAGCTATAGTACTCCTAAACAACTCGATGTACCGATTACCGATACATTCTCGGTGTCTGCTTAGCGCTTTGGCCGCATCTTCTTCCTTCTCGAAAAGTACGAAGGCGTCTCCGGTGGCTCTGCCGTCAGCCTTTTTTACGAATAGCACGCCGTCTTCACCGTCAAACACGTGGCAAGGTTTCGATCCTGCTAAAAAGAAATCCAGCTGGAAACAGATTATATCACGTTTAATGTTTGATGTCTTGGCAATATCCTATCACTAAAGTTGCATAATTAGATATATATTCCACCACTGCGTTACATAAAATTTTTCATTCACATAACGGCAGCATTTGCTTATGCAATTGCTGTGTGGAGATTGAAAATTGTGCAGAGACAAAATTCATAGGTGTTGAGAATGAATCGGTTAACTAAACATGTAATCATTGCTTAATCTACTCTCTAAAATGGTTGAGGTGCTGGAAATAACATAATTGTTAAAAATCCTTCCTTGTGCAAAATTTACAAGGATCATTTTGCTAAATTTGACAAAATGATCCTTGTAAATTCATCAGTGGAATGATTTAACCATTTTATCTTAACTGAAACCATATCTATTATGGTTTAAGTGTTAATACATGTTGTTATGTATTTTGCTTAACTTTTCTAGAACATATAGGATTTTTCATAGCATAAAATTTATTCGTGACATTTTATATTAATAAAATGTTAGTGTTTATAAAGGGATAAATGTGTACTTTTATTCTATGCTTATGCAAACTCAACGTATTTTTAATTAACAATATAATTAGTTTTGGCTTAAGGGGTTTTGTTCCTCATCAGATTTCGAAGTGATTCACCTGCTCAGATTTCAATTATGTCAATTTGTTTAAATAGATAGACACATGTTTTTAAACACGTTATGATTTTATCTAATTGTTGATTAGAAAATGTTAGTACTAATGATTTATTGCAAGTTTATGCCACAGCGATTTTATCATAATCTAGAATAAGGAGATATAGATCTCTTCTTTATTACTATGCATAAGGTGTTTCGAAGTAAAGGACTGAAAACCGGATTGTTTGTAAAAAGTGTTGAACGCAAGTTTCTACTTATTTTCCTACGAAAAAAAAAATTATTTTATAAGCAGGTCTGCTTAAAGCATTCCTCGTCTCTGGAAATACACGTGCGATTCGAAGTAAAAACCCTATTGTGATTGTATTTTTACATATGATGTTTTTGCCTTTTGCCTTTACTATGTCAGTTCGTATTCTGACATTTTTATTTTTCTCATTTTACTTATCGACATTAAGATTTTACCCACTCGCTTTTCCCTAGCCTAATTATATAGATTTTACCAAATATGTAT
>JABFPB010002710.1:0-19222 GCA_022817645.1 Ceratoteleas bidentatus | reverse complement strand
CATGGCCGCCGACGCGTGAGCAGCGACATCGCATCGTCCGTCCGCAACTGCCAGTTCGCCCGAGTCCAGCGTCGCAGCGCCCGGAGATGATGATCTCGTCCGTCGTCTCGCGACTGGTCATGTGAGTACCCTCTACCCCTTTCCCCCTTTACGTCACGACCAAGACCCGCGAGACGCGTCGATGTCGAGCCGAAAACCCGAAAAGTGCGAAAAACGTCGAAAAGCGCAATTTCGATCGATCGTCCGACGCGCGAAATTCGAATTTCGCGAAACCTCAAATTACCGAAAATTCGGTTCGATGACAGAAAGAAGAGATTTAAATCGATTTTCTAAAGCGGGAAATTTGAATTTTGCAAATTCCCAAATTCACAAAATTCAGTTTAAGAATTTGATTGACATTCCTAAATTCATTCCTAAAATATCGAAAATATACTTGGAAAAGAAATTTTTTAGGAAAAAAGGGAATTTAAAACGTTTCAGCTGGAAATTTGAATTTTGCAATCGTTCTTCCAATTGTCACTATTGCGAAAATGACTTTTTTAGGTTAGGTTTTTAAATTTTAAATCTCATACAGTAGTTGTTGGTAAACAAAGGGTGTTGTTGTTTTTGTTTGTTCGCGAGGCGTTTGTAGGTTATGTCAAGGTAAACAAAGAAGTTTCGATTGGTAAACAAACGCGATTGCGGTCGCGTTTTTCAAGGGAAAAGCGCCGAGGTCGTGTGCCGCGAGGATCGCCATGAAAGGACGAGAGTTCGGCAAGGTCGGGCCGAAATCAGCAGTTGCCGTGTCATGAACGACCGGTGACAAGCGTTGTTTTCGTGAGTCATCTGTGTCGAAAGTCCATCAACCTGCGACGGAATGGGAATGTGTATTTGTGATATCGGAGCATTGTTTGCTGATGATTTTTGAAAACGGACGATTGTTATGCAGTTGTCAGGATGAGTTGGAACTAAATTACTGTCTCAGTTGCAAAATGCATCAGTATTTTGCATAGTAATATCTTGGATTCCAATCTGGGCAAAAAGACAAGCAATCTTTAGACATTTTTCCTTATGAAGAATGATTTTTTATTGGGGAAAAGTGAGTCGATTGAGGATATTTTTAAGAAAATTAATATATGATTCATAATGTGAGTAATGGAAGATGTAGTATTTATAAAATAATATGACTAATTAATAATAGAGAAAACAAAGTCAGAATCACCTTGAGACAATCCAAACAAAAACCTGTTTTACCCTAGACATGTTCCAGTGTAATTATGCAAAAAATAATGCTGTATCATAAACGCAATGGCTATAAATTAAATAATCTTGGCATTGATAGATTTCAATTGAAATGACGCAATCTTACACCAATCAGCTGTAACATAATATGTAAACAAGTCCTAGTTTGTTTACTTTTACCTATTCTTAAATTTATAACCATTTCAACCAAAAAAAATGTATATATTATTTACAGACTTTACAATAAATAAATTAATTTACAATAAACATTTGTTTTTTTCATTTATTCATTTATTTGTGTATATTCAATTTAGATACAATGAATTTTCATTTTCTACCAAGAGGTTCCTTTCCACAGTTTCATTACAATTCAGTGAAAGTCAACGCAAAGATCGTAAAGCGTGCGATTTAGTGATCGTTGCGCAACAGTAACGCACATTCTGAATGAGCTCTTTGTTGTGCCGACTGGAGGACTGGACTTTGAATTAATAGACTGGGAGAAACTTAGACTCCCTTTTTCCTCATTTACATCAATCAGCTGATTCCGTTTACACGAATGCGAGTGTTTGTTTATTTAAATCAAATGAGCCGACTGATAGACTGAAATTGGGAAAACGAGATGGAGAAGGGAATTAGAGCGACACCTATCTATCTGGGTGGAAAAAAGGTGATTGCACAACGGCTGAATCTTTTTGCAATAAATCTCATCGTTTTGACGAGTCATGTTTTCTTAGATCTGTATACTTTTTTGTATTTGAGGGAAGGAAAGGTTGTGGGAGTTTGATGTAAATTATAATTTCAGTTATATATTATTTTGTAACTTGAGACTTATTTGATATCATGAATATTAATTATTATTAATTGATAATACCATTTGATATCAAATAATATATTAGGATTGTCGTTGTTCAAATCGATTAATTTATATCAAAGAAACTGTATATTCAAAAAAATCATTATTTATCAAAACATATTTCATCAAGTGAATGGTATAATCAAATTGTTCAACATTTTATTCAATAATAATGCATAATTGATTACTTATGGAAAAAGACTGTAAGTTATTCTAAATATAAATAATGTTGATTAATTTTTTCCTGTTTTTTTTCTTTTTTTTATTGATCCTGATTACTATTTCAGGAAAGAATGTTTTGGTCAATATAAACATGGTAACGACTCCACTGAAGCATTGTGCTAGGTTATTTGCAATTCGACGCTCATGTTTCTTTATTTCCGAGCGAAACGCGCCATCAATCCCAGGCGCACTCGCCGTTTACTAAATATAACTTGATCGCGCTTACATCTAGCTAGAACCTCGTCTCGAATATAAATGCATCGCTTCTTCACAAAATTTATACTAGGTCTCCTTGAGGAACAATAATACAACATTCCCCAGAACAATGCAACTATTGAGATCAACAAAGACTTGAAGCGCAAAAGTGATGTCACCTGAGAGGTCGTAAGAGGTGATGTTTTGTGACGTGGAAACTGCCTGGAAACATATGTTCCAGAAATAATAAATTGACAAGTTGGCTTTCGTGTTATGTATTAAATGTTATTTTAAGAAGATACATGACAAATAATGTGTAATGTTTCAGACAATTTTATTTCTTATTAACGTTTATGTATATTTCATTCTGGAAATAAGCAATGCAGAATTTAATAATGAATAATTTACATTCATTATTCAATTTAAAAAACGCGTTGTATTTTGTTTTTAGAGCAATTTTTATTTTTGTATATTATTTTAATATTATTTTAATTTTTTAATTTTTAAAATATTTCTTTAAATTTAACTTTATAAATAATTTTAAAATAACGTGAACAGTATAAATAATGAATAATATGAACAATGTATAGTAACAATTCTATTTATTTTCGACTATTTGTAACTTTGACTATTTGTTACAGAAAGTGTTTTTTATACTTTCATTATAATTTACCATGTAAGTCCAAACAGTCAATGACCCTTTCCAAAAATTATAGTATTTAAAATTAAAACATAAATGTAAAAATACTGTAAGAAAAAAAAATGTCTTCAGTTTCAAACTATACTATTTTTATTTAATGCCATTTCCATTTTAAGGAAGTTTCGGAGTGAAGTAGAAGCTGATATTTGTCTTAAGAAAATATCATAAATATACACATTTGCATTAGAAGCAATTTTCATGAAAATCCATATGATAATGTCGAGAAAAATAAGTTCAGAATTAAACAAATTACAAAAAAATTTTGTACAACCTAATCTGATTTAAACTGAATAAACTACAATGCAAGTTTTAACAATGGAAGTTTTTTTAAATGTAATTATCACAAAGAGTAACTTATGATAAATAAGCTTAGAAGTTGCACTTTAATTTTAGAAATGTGACGAAAAGAACATTAGGAGGAACATTTAAAAAAGGATGCATATTAATATGCTGCCGACTTATATTTACACTAGGAATGAATAGAAAATGCACTAATCATAGGGTTGGGTAAGTTAAAGAAAAAAAAGTTAAAAGTTAATATAAATAAAATGTTTGTTTATAATTGAATGTTGTTAATGAAAAAATTCCTCTTCGTTAATTAAAGAAAACATCTTAAAAGGAAAAATTTAAAAACAGAACACGATTCTAAAAAGAAAACTTCTTCAATGTTGAAATTGCTGCTTCTGTCATACAAGTCACTTCATTTTTTCAAATGACTGAATAAATTAAAAGACTTATTTCAATATCTATTCATAAACACGACCTTAACTTTAAAAGAAGCTTTTACGTAAAATTCAATCGAACATTTTATTTCTCCAAAAATTCATAAATACTACATTTTATTATACTGCCTTAAATTGATATAATTAACTTCGTAGCAAAAGAGTTAAATATAAATGTTTCCTGAAGTTAAATTGACATGAACAACAAAAATACGATATACCAATTAAGTGAAAATGTCGATAACTTTTAACGAAACTTTTAACTTATTTTTACTTGAGGTATTACTATCACTAAGTTCAGTTAATCTTTTTAACTTGGAACAGATAGGAAAAGTTATTTGATGGATTTTTGCGAATATCATTACTCCTAATACCAAATATTAAAATTAGCAAAAAATTATGGCCAATATAACCGACGATACTATCTTCTAAAATAATACTGTGCACCCGTTCCAGAAACATGATTTAATCGAGAATTAAAACTAATTTTCAATTGGCACCCCAAAAATACGTCACTGAGCGATAGAACTACCTCAAGTACCCATCCCTGACAAGCATACTGAACTACCCCAATTTCCGACGGTCTCCCATACGACTAAAACAACCGTCCCAAAGTAGCTCGCTTCAGAACGCCCTATCAACCGGTCTGCCATGCGTACTCGCTCGTGTTATTATTTTTCGCGCCGCTGTCAGCTGATCGGCGCCACGCGCCACACAAAGACTCGGGTTGCTGCACTCGCGTCTTTGTGCTCGCTCGCTCGATCGCGCTATCGCGTCGACCAAAAGTGTGATTCACGTC
The DNA here is from genome assembly GCA_022817645.1 of Ceratoteleas bidentatus. Classification (NCBI taxonomy): domain Eukaryota; kingdom Metazoa; phylum Arthropoda; class Insecta; order Hymenoptera; family Scelionidae; genus Ceratoteleas; species Ceratoteleas bidentatus. The sequence goes on along the minus strand of JABFPB010002710.1, from coordinate 14,510 downwards.
TGGTGCACTTGACAATAAACTAGAGCGAGGGCAGCTGTTTTCGGTGCCCGAACTCGAGTATTTGCGTCGCCATGGAGAGGATTAAAAGCTACCAAGAAGGCGCCTGTTTATGACCGCATCGATTCGCGCTATCCTCTTTGGACCGTTGGCAGCGCTGGCAAAGGTCGAGAGAAATGGGATGAAGTCGAGAGGCAGGTGGAGAAAGGAAAAGAGACCGCGACGAGATGATTCCGGCTGGAATTCAGGTCTGCAGTGAGAATTTGGACGACGGAATCTCGAGAGGTAGAGCCAGAAGGTGAATAGCACTGGTATAGAGAGGAAAAAAAATGTTGTCGATTTCTGAATTGTTTTTATATGATGATAAAGTTTTCTGCTGATTGTTTACAGTAAGACTTCGAGTTGCTGCGGTTTTCATTGGTCCATGTCCCAACTGATCCACCGTTCAGGGTAATAATCAAGAAAGAAGTTTCTACGGTTCATTCGTTCTGCAGTTCACAAGTTTCCATTCAATTATATGAGTTCTTCATCGATCCACGAACCAACTGATTCACCATTCAGAGTAATAATTAAGAACCAAGGTTCCACTATTCATATGATCTGCAGTTCAAACAAATGTACACGCAATTATCTACTTTTTTCATCGATCCACCGTTCAGGTTAATAATGAAGAATCAAGATTCCACTGTAATCACAAGACTGCAATCAGTAGAACCTTCAGTAAAATTCCTATTCGTCATAATATCATTACAATAATGTTTTGCTGTGGTCTGCACTGTGACTCAGACCTAGAAGGATTCAGCTGGTCCTAAATCGAGTTAAGAGTAAAGCCGCCTCGTACCGTTCTGCCCTCGGTACCCAAATAGCGTGGCACTCGTTGGATCGATTCTTTGTTGGCAACAGAAGGATGTTTCGTGTCTACAAGGACGTCGCACGAAACGACCAACAACTAACTTGGAGAACTAATTGAGCTGAAGGGAGCAACAAGCGTAAATATCTAAGGTAAACCAGGGAGCAAAGAAACGTTCTCGAAGGATCTACTTAATTACGTCACGCTTGACCGTTCATTTACATGGATTACTTTCAACGGAATGTGGGTCGCTACTTGCGGCCAGGAACCGTTCGACGAGCGGCGGACAAATTGTATTTAATGAGACGACGCCAGGTCCTGGCGGAGAAAGCGGATTGGCGCATAGAGGGACAATTGCGAAAACATAAATTGCGGCAATAAAAGTCAATCAGAGGAAGGGCTGGCGGCCGTTCAAGGTCGGCGAAATAATTGACGGGCTTTGTCGCGATGATGAACACGCCGGAGCCATTACGAGCCGAGAGAAAAGCTACTTTTTATTTCACAATCGGGCTTGATCCGAGTCGCGTTAATGAAGAACGCTAAAGGAAATAACAAAAAGTACGTTGAGTGTTTAGCTTGCGCCTTTTGCGAACACTTATTTCAGTATGAATTATAATGATTGAAAAGATAATGATTCGATAAAAATTCATGCCGAAGTAGGAATGAAAGATTTTTTCGGAAATTGTTGTGTTGTATTCGTCATGGATATAAATTTCGCATGATGGGTTAAAAACTGAAATTCATTCTCCCTTCAGTTCTCAAACTCAGCGAACCGTCTCTCGACCTCTGCGTAATCGACCGAACGAAATCCGGACGTGCATACACCTGAACCACTCAGCGCGTCATCCAAGCCTGACTATCAACCGCGAGTTATCGCAACACCTTATCGGTGCAACAATAACGGCTCATTATCTCGGCATCCCGGCCTATCAATAACCCGCGCCAAGCCCGTCGCCTTTATCGACGAATGTGGCGACGGACATGCAATTACCGTTCGCGCCCGGCTAATTGCGTGGCCAAATTTATCGGTTCCACCCCCGCGACTCTTCAATTACGCCGCGGCGAAAATAATGGGCCGTTGATAATGGCCCGCGGGGGTTCTTCGACCTCCTCGAACGCGATCGATATTTCATGTACATGCGGCCCCCGGCTGGACGCGGAATCGCATTAACCTCTCGTGGCCCCGTGACACAACCCCTGGCGACCTCTCGTTGAAGTCGCCGACTCGTACGCTTGTTACTGTCGCGGCCTCCTAAGTGCGATTTTTCTTCGCCGCTTGTCACCGTCTCGTTTTTTCTTTTCGTTGAAAAAAGCAAGAACAACGCAAAACACCCCGGATGATTTATCGCGGCGAAACCTCTGTACTTCCCTGTATGGGGTTGCGGAACAAACGATGCACCGGGAAGCACAGGTCATTTGTAACATTTTCGCGAACGTTATTGCATTTTTTTGTCCAGCGAGACTGAAGCGGGGATTCGGCAATTTAGGTAGTCGATGTGGAACTGATTTTGTTACGCGTGTCGTTGCGACCGCAGGAGGACGAGACTCGGCTTGTCTGGTCCGAAACGAGACTCTCTGCTGCATTCTTAATTGCCTTAATGAGCGTGTAATGACGTCACGAGCTTTATGTAACGCGTTCGATGGGTCGCGGCAAGGGCGAGACTTTGCGCCGTGTTCGGCTCGGTTTGCTGATTGTAATTATAGAAATGCGGCTTGGTTTTCTTTTTTATGACATTTCGTCGAGGTCCGATGCGTTTCCGAAGACAAAGAATTTCGTAAGGCGATTTAGTATGCTTGGCAAAATTTTCAACATCCGCGGTGATGTAAGGAGCGGGAAATTGAAGTTGGCGGTGGTTTATATTTCCAAGATTGTGGCGACTTTGGGAAGAAAAATACGAATTAAGGGCATAAGCCAATTTGGAAGCTACGCAGAGTGGTCAGGACTGGGTTACAAATAAACAACTTGTGATGAATAATGTTAGTTGAAATATGACTATCCGCTGAATGGGAATAAGAACATACGCCATAGGACCGAGAAGAGACTAAGGAGCAAGATCACTCAGTACCGCCTTCCTAGAAATGGGACGAAAACATGTTTCCACTTGGTTCTCAAGTAGCTGGATCAGACATCTTCTTGGCTTATCATGATATATAAACTCTGACTACACCCAGTAGCGTAGGAACGACTACTATATCCTAACTAAACCTTCACGAAAGGAAGCAACCTGAAGCCTCGACATCTAAACCCCTTGAATTTGTGGTAGCTGTCACTACCACAAATTCAAGGGAAATGCATACCCGTGCAAATAGACAGATGAGAACGAGATGGATGATGCTGTACAAGTATCCCAGTCTCAACCTAACCTAACGAAGTTACAAATATCACTGCCCCCGGGGTCTTGGCTCGCGATTTAGTCGCGTGTCTCTTGGTTGGATAAATCGACTCTTGACATGCTATGCGTCATCATCGCTCTGCTATTTGCATGCGAGAAGTCGCGCTCGCGGCGTCACGTGTCCTTGCCCATTGAGCGCCCACCGGTACGTTGACCGACTGGTCTCGCGGTGACGCAACCCCCTCCATACCCTACCGGTTAAACGCTTATTAAACGGCGAAGTCACGTGAGCGCGCGCGCCTTTCATTAGCCCGCCCGTTCCGACCCCCGTCCCCTCTGCACCCCAGTAATTAACCGCTTTGAACTTCGCCCCGGCTAACGAAAGGCTCTTCTCTTTTAATCTTCGCGGCCGATATCGCGCCCCCTATGGCACGGGCAAACACGCCTCGTCGTGATTTACGTCGCTTCCCCTTGCCAGCGCTCGTGTATAATTACCCGGAGACGCGGCAGAAAGGACGAGCGACGGTGGCGCCTTGCGGTGACGACTCTGGCAGTTACTTTGCGGCTGGTTATCTTGCATTGCACGACCGATTTAGGCTGGAAGGAGGAGTTCTCGGCATCAAAGACGAATGTATAGTTTCTTTTTCTGGATAAGACGTGGGAGTGAAGGAGTACAAGCAAGGCGAGGAGATTGATTCTTTAAACTGATGAAACGATCAATCAATTTAGAGAAGTTATCTAGTTGCCGAAGTAGCATAAGTAAATGAGGACAATGGATACACATTGATGGAATTGCAAAAGACGATGGATGTATAGTGAGAAGGAAGATTAAGTCTAGCTGGGATCACTCAGTGGAAGTGATCCAATTATAGCTCTAGAAGAGGAATTATTGGTTGAGGAGGTACAGAAGTTAAGTACAACCTGGCGAAGGGTTGAAATTGTAGATCTAAAATCAACTAACGGTAAATGTAATGAGACTAATCCTAGTTATCGACGGAGCAACTTCGTCGAAAGTCACCAAGATGCACAGAGATATATTGTCTTAATTCCAAAACATTGATGGATCGTTACAAAGTACTCAAGATTAAACTGACTTGAAAACCTTTAAAGCCAGAATAAGTACAGGAATTTAGCATATACACCATTTTTAGTATTTAGCAAGAATTTAGCATTATACACCATTTTCCTCGAACTCTACATGACGTTCTCACTGCTCCCACATTTGGAAACTGACAAAAACGTCAATTTCCAGAACCGAATGGGAGTCGCTGCTGTCGAACAAAGTCATTTCATCGGGGACAATGGGTTGGGGCCGACTAAAAGCGCAAACGTCCGAATCGCTGAAAGCGAGATGAGAATAACCGCGCCTACTCCGCGTCCGCGAATTCCTCGCAAAATGACGCGCGTGCTTGATTCAGCACGCGAAAATACTAAGAGGCGTCACCGAGATGGCTATATAAATGGCGATTGCGGAGAAAGTTTGGTCTTCGGGGTTAGTCGCATGGTGCGCGTAAGACACCCCGCTCTTTCTCTCGCAATCCCGTTTCTTTTCGTCGACGCGCGCGAAAGACGACGCGCCGTTTAAATATAAACCCGGCCACTCGAGTGGCAAGCCCCTAGTCTTGGCATCACGACGCTCGTGTAACGAACCACCCGGCTAAAATGGCGCGTTCGCGATGAAGTGGCCAAGTTACGCGGACGACAACAAAGGATTGACGGTAGAGGGCCAGGAACGATTTAAAGGTGTTGAAGGGTGAACTTATCAAACTCCTGAAGCTGGGACCCGAGTGGATGTTGTGGTCGAGGTCTAAGACTGGAGAGTTGAGACTGGATTCTGAAGTCTGTTCAGCTTTTTGTCCCAGAAGAGGAGGATCTGTCTCAGAGAAGGGTGTCCAGAGTAAGTCTTAGTGTTTTAAGAAGAAGAGATATCCGAAAGTGATTTGATGATGCATTTGCTGACCCTAGTTAGAGAAAGAAGATACAGAGTAGTTTTTTCATTACCGAACGTGTATTAGAAGAAACTTGGGGATTCAACCTAACCCTAGAAACCACTCCCCAGTTATCTAACTGTCTGGTCTATTTCCACCTACTCTAAAAGCCATTCATCACTACTTTTTTCGACAAGTGTCCGTGGCAAACAATGCCAGACTCGAAGGCTGTTGTGTCAATTGAATGGGTGGACGGAAATCGGACGTGTCAGTTTTACATAATGAGTCACGACAGTTGTGACGGACACGATTTTCGGAAACTCCTCTGACTAAGCCAACAACTCTTTCAAACATATAATCAAAACGTCAGAATGCGTGAACTCAGATTAGTCAACTAAGTAAACTGAAATAGAATATGATCTCCACTGTTCTCGTGAAATTACCACCAACTTTTAAACTCTACCGATTGAATCCTCCACCAAATCACTTCGAACTCTTCCACCCTTCGAACCTAACGCCTGACCTTCTTCCAGGAACCGTACAAGTCAACCCCCCAAATGTCATCCCTCCCCAAACAGGACATCCGCATCACCGTCTTCTTCAACGACGGCGTCGTGATCATCCACATCTGACGCCGCCTCTTTAGCTGCGAACCACAGCCAAAAGCGATTAATTTCGCGACTCTAATAGCGCCCTCTAATTGATGCCTTCCGAAGCAGCGGCGGCTCGTTAGCGCGTGGCGCAAGTCGCGCTTTATTGCGGTCGTTGGCACTGACAAAGGACGCCCCCTAACGGAGAAAGTGTGCGCCGATCGAGGGCGTGCTCCAAATAAATAGCCCCTGCGACCGTTGGACCGCGTCCAACGGACCATCTGAATTCGCCGCATTGCACCGCCGAAAACGCGCCTGGAGATGACTTGCCCGGTGCCGCCCAACCACAAGACGGCTGTGGTTGTGATACCGACGGTGACGCATTACTCGAGGAACCTCCACCTGCCGGTCTTCAAGCGAATCAACGTTGTTAACACCGTATCTGTTGTGTTCCTGCCGAAGCCACAAAAGATTGTATCCGAATGATATTGTACCATGTAATGCCACACCCCTGGTAGATAGTGCAGTTGATATCAGCATATACTATTCGTTAGTGGTGCATAGTAGTTCGGAAGAAGACTTTTCTTCTTCCGGACTACTAAGATATCTTCTAATTAGTAACATAAGAATTGAAGGCAGCACCCCTGAAACACTACTAAGACTCTAGCGACATCTACACATCTATAAATAAGTCACTCCTCAATGAATTCCACTTTAATGTCATTTTCTTTAATGTTATTTTCAATTCTACCTGGTTGAAACCTGACTTCTTCAAGAATTCATGTCTTCGCGCGATTCATGTTCTAAGCGTGTAGATGGCGCGCTACGACCCTTCCCAACTAACTGTAACGAAACAATTTCGAACGGGACATAACCAACAGTCACCAGCGAAAAGCAATTAAAGCACAATCACAAATGTCGTGGCTCGTTACATAAACCGCAATTTCGCGCGTGCACAACTGGACCAAATTGCGTTTCTTCCGAATGGAAAGTCGAACTTTTCGCTTCCCGACTAGTCCCGTCCGAACCGAAATCTGAAGGACGGTGTCACTGTTACACCTGGGCGAATACGCGGTTCCCCAATTAACGATTGAATAACGAGGCTCAGACCTCGTTGCGCAACGGTTCCGACGAGTGGAATCGACGTTTGTACTCGACGAAATAAATTTGTACGATTGTTTACGCCTGCGGCTCATTTAACTCTGTACCTCACTCTCCCACTCGTAAATAACGCGCCTTAATTGCCGTCGTAGTTAAGCTCTCGGCGAAGACGACGCTTAATTAATATCGCGCATAATTGGGTCGGACTTTTCGCCGCGGATTCGGGCGGTTTGTAGGTGGCGCTGGGGGAAAACGTGGAAAGTCATGAGAACGCTGCGGCGGCGTTGCGAAATCGACGTTTCCCAACGCCCGATCTGCGTTATAAATATAATTGTTGGTTTTTAAAGCGGTCGCTCGCGGATGCAGATAATGAGCCGGGTCTCGTGATTAATGAGTATGTACCGGCGCGGCTTTGCCAGGACGCGTTCGATAGAAAGTATCGCGCGATCGGTTAGTAGAGCCAAGGACGTCAGCTGGGTCGCGAGTAGGTGGAATAGGTTGGGCACTGCACTTAGGGAAATAGATTGTGAAAATTGGAGTCTTTGTTGTAATGACCTGTTGCGTTACGAAATTGGCAACTTCAGAGGTGAAATATGGGGTTTTATTGCCCTGGTTAAGAGTTGACTGGAAATCTGTAAAGAATTGGTCCTTTAAGGAAGTTTTTATAGCAAAGTTTTACAGCTTCGCATTTACTTAAGTCTATGGGGAATTCTGCATTTTTGACATCAGATTTAAAAAGAAAATAAAAAACTCGAGGGTTTTGAACTCACAACCTTCCAGACTCGGGTTGCACCTTAGATTTTTATTTTTACAGTATACGTCTTTCTCATTAAATAATTCATTAAACAAACACTAGAAACCTGCCACATATATTTAACCCTGACGAAAGCAATTAGAAAAATGTCTCACTCTTAATTGGCAATGTGAAATCGCTGATTTATTTAATTGAAAACAGTTGAATTGGTGGTAGCAATTTCGAAAGGTCCAGTTCGTTCTTGTGCAATCAAATGTATTGGAATCGGATGCTGGAATTAATCAGTCGAAATATCTGCAGGGTAGAAACTAATAAGGACCATTGATCTTCGTCTCCATCTCGAAATAATATCAGTGTTCCCTTTATCGCATTTCGTCAGCTTTGGCTCAGCGCATGACCAATGTATACATTCTTGGTCCGATGATTGATTTGGCTTATTTGTTTGTAAGCTGTCGTAAGAAATAGGTGACGAATAGCGTAGAACACATTATTACAACTGCCAAGCAAAACATTATCGATTGCAGGACAATTAGTACGAGCAAGTTGGTAATACATCTTGGTATAACATTAAAAACCAATTATAACTTTTAATTGTTTCTCTTTTGGTATCATTAAGTATATAGCTTAACTTTTAACTATGTTAAAAGTTAATTGTGTATGATAGGCTACATTGCACATAGCCTATCATACACATACTAGTAGAAGGAAGAAGAAAATTTTGAACCATGAAAGGAAAGATTGGCGGATATAAGGCACTTTGTAAAGGAAATGTCGGAAGGTAAAACAAAACCGAAATAAATCGCAAGTTTTCTAAAGCCAACCTGTACAATCCTCTACAGTGCTTCAGATACCTGAACAATCTCACTTGAAATCTGGAACCTGTTGCTGGATATCCGATTTTTATTGTTTTCTTGCAGGTACCTGAACTATTGTTCTTCCAAAGGGATACCAGAACTACAAATTATCGAAAAATAAATCCCCTACTGTACCACGTTCTAACTACTTGTTCAATTCCCTAATAACCCCTCTGCCAATATGCAATTTGAAAATCTAGCTCCCTTCGGTTCTGCTTACTCGTGTCTTCGCGTCCCCGGCCCTGATCCACATTCGCCGCCGCGGCGCGATTGCGGCACTAAAAATCCCACTCGTTCGGCCGTTACGATATCAAAAGCCTTCGACTGTTCTCCACCGAGACAATCGCCTCTCGACTTTACACGACGATCCCTCTTAGATGCCCGAAGTTGATACGTCGCCGACGTCACAATGGATCACTCTAGTAGACAACCTATCGCGGTCGACATCGGGCTCGCGCAAGAACTTTCGCAGATTGCGATCGGCAAATGTTACAATTAAACCGTTACAGGGAGTATTGACCTCCCCCTCTCCTCGAAAATTGTGTCATTAATAACAATTTTTGTATACCTTTGATTCTTTTTGACTGAGGGAACGGGAAATTTAATTGGACTTCCGAGGTCGGTGATCTGGGATAGAGTTTCTCTTATCTTGGTGGGGCTGGGTAGAATAGCTGAGTGAAGGAGTGTTTTGTTTTGCTTTTTATCAGTAGGACGTTCTTAGCAGGTGTTCAATTATGTTCGATTAGTTATAAGTTGGGTTTGAAAGAGAATCTGATATAGGCTGATGTTTTAGGTAGGCTTCTGAAGGAAGATCAATTTTTTTCCAAATGTGAATACGGAGATATCTTATTTGAAAGAGGGGGAACTTTTTGGGCTAAGTTTGAGACTCAGAAACTACATAATGGAGTTGTTTGGTGGTAGCAGATTTAAGACTTTAACTAATTTAGAAAATAATTATTAAAGATATATAGGAGTAGAAATAAGGCATATGAAATTTTTTTATCACGCCAGTTCCTAGGTTGGTCGTTGGTTGTCACTTCTGACAGAATGACGATCAAACCTGTAACCCGATATTGGACTGATTGGAGACGCTGAGACGATTGGAGTCAATTTTCGCGGGGGAACGGCGATCTGCGCACTTGTCGCCCGATTATGCAACTCGCTCGCGGGACACCGACAATCATCATCGAGTTACACGCGCGCGATTCTGATTTTAGAATCGACAATTGACCTTTCTGGTTCGTCGTTTCGATTTGCTCCTATTGCTATAAGTCAAGGTCAAACTGCTGTTCCTATGGTACTGTAAAGTTCTGCTATCAAGTTGGAAAACCTGAATGTTGTTCAATTTCTGGTTCATATTCCAACTGGATAGGAAATATCGAACTCGATTATATATGGAACATTGGATTTAGGACGAATGAAGTGATTTTTGGGTTTGGCCCTATTAACACTCAGTTTGGTAGAATTGAAACAGGGATTCCAAATGTATGAGGATGAGTAATAGAGAGCATCTTATGATGATTGATTGTCGGTGTTTAGTAGGTGGTCTGATTGGCTCATTCAGTTTGGAATATCAGAGAGGTAGTACTGCATATCTGGTATCAAGCTGAAGGTGCAAACATGGTGGTAAAAAACCCTAAATTGGAGCCATTGGAGCCATTGATCACATATTGTAGCTAATGATGGTTGCTGAATTTTAAAAGGATATCACATAGATGTCGGTCAATCCCTCCTGTAAAATTCTAACAAAAGATGTAACAACTAAATACCTGTTAAACTTCGCTACCAATCACAAATCTTCATCCTACCAACCTAACAAACCCAAACCTTTTAAAAACCAAAAGTAGGTGGTAAAAATCCCAAAATAGGTGATAACTGGCCGCAACGTGTCTACTTATTACCATCCACCAATTTCTCCGGCCGCGTTCGCCTATTTTTAGCCTCCCGCACTAGAACCGGCCAATTTCTCACGTTTCTCTTGCCGCGCTGGGAACCACCTATATATACCCACCCGGACGATAAATCGCATGACCCATTTCGACCAAAGAAACGCCACCAAGATTTTCCCCGTTTCCGTCGATGCTCTTCCTCTTCCGACACTCACACACACCCCTCCCCCCCCCCCCCATATCTTCCGGGCCCAGGTTGGGCGCCAAATTCGAACCCAATCAGCATACTTCCGATGCTCAATCGCCCATCCGACACGTGGCACCGGAATTGCGCAATTTTATTCGCAAATGACCCGAACTCGTTAGTCGACTTGGCGTAGGGGGCGCGCGCGGCGAAAATAGCCGCGACGCCGGCGACTTGAGTCTTAGTTTTTAGCTGGAGGCGTCCGCGAGAGCATGACAGTCGCGGCAGTTGAGTTCGGTTTTTGTCAAACTTATTACATGTGAAACGGCAAACTTCGGGGCAAGTTGGGGCCGAAGGACGCGAGTCCTGGATCCCGGTCTGGAGACTAGGTGAGGTTTTGGAGACAATTCCGGTTCTGGAGTCAAGTTGAAGTCAGTTTTATGCCATTGGGAGGTCCTTAAAGATTAAAAAGGGATTCGAAGAAACGAAAGTTTTGAAAGAAACTTATGCCATTGGAAGGTCCTTAAAAATTAAAAAAGGAATTCGAAGAAACGAAAATTTTGAAAGAAAAAAATTAATAAATTAAAAAATTAATTTTTTCAGTGTATCTATGAAAGGAGCAAATTTCTTCATTTGACATTGAAAAAGTTAATTTTTTTACAGGTTGGACAAAGAATTTAAATTTAAATGTTTGGAAATCATTTGCTACTTACTATATTTTCTACTATCCTACTTTCCTAGTATTCCTTTGACTCCATAGAACGAAAGTCACTAACAGGTTTTTTTATTTTGCTTATTACAAAGTTATTTTACTTATTTGTGATGGAAAAAAAACCATCACAGAATGCAAATCAGGGTATGCCATTCTTTGGTTATGGCCGATATTACTGCAACTTTCTCGTTTAATTTTTAGACATATTTAAATGGTACCACATTTAAATCCTCAGTATGGAATCTGGAAATTGGGGTCGAGATGAAATTGGAGAAGTTTATTTTGAAGCTGGGAAGGCAAATGTATTAGTTTCCGCTTATTGCAAACAGTTTTACATCGTAACTCGAGATGCCTAAGAAAGATAAAAGCAAATTGGTCTCGTGACAAGTTGTGTTCAGGAAAAAACATGTTTCATACAAGTTTGCAAGTTGCGTGCAGAAATTTATTGACTTGAGGAAATTGTCGGAGATATAAATCATCTCAGGTCGTGAGGACAACGCCACTTTTTAATCCAAGTTTACGTCTAGATCAAACTATAATTAGATAAGGAGGTCAAAGACTTCTTCTGAGTTTGAACTCTCAGCTGTAGCAATAGGCAGAACAAAGGGACAGTGATGAAAAATCGACGTTTACTGCCATTTCCATTTCGTGAATGTCAACAACAATCGTGATTCATGTTTGAATTCAATTATTGTTGAATGGTTTTCCTGTTCCGACTTGATTAGTCGTAGACAAGTCAAAATAAACAAAGAAAGACATTGGAAAAAGAATGGTGATAATTCAGGGAAAACGTTTGATGTGGCAAGGTTTTCAATGTAAATAAAAAAAATGTAAGTTGTTGGAAAAGTGACATAAATCATCGAGATAATCATAGATGGTTATTTTATTAAAAAAAAAAAAAAAAAAAAAACTTGACCTTTCATTTCATTTATGACAATATACTGACAAATGAAAATCATTAACTTGGTTTATATACAAATATTTATCATATCCTATTTTTGAAACGGTAAATTAAACGTTTGAAAAGTATACTCTGGAAAAATGATAGTCTGTTGTTTATCTGAAAATAAATATTGAAGAATGTCTGTGGAACTATAAAGGTTTTGTTGTCAAATTTTACAACAAAACATAAACTCAGTATTTTTAGATTGAAAGATTTATGTATATTTTATAGGTTAATTTCCATGTAAATTAGCAATTTCGCCTCCAATCAGTTTTATGTAAACTCTAAACAAAGATAATTTCTGAGAAGATTATTTTTTCTTCACACACAAATAAACAACATAAAAGGTTCATCTTCTTTTCAAAACAGAAGCCAAAACAAATCACTCTCAAACTACAAACAAAACCTCATTTCGAATCTTCGACATTTAAGGGTAAATTGCAAGTGTAGATTTCCTTGAACTTTGGTTGCTATACAAATTTTCTAGTACTTTGCTGATCAATAAACACTTTTGTAAACAACTTTTTTGACAATATAAAATGTATTACGTGTTACGTCAATTGTTTTACAGTTTACTAATTTAGCTTTTTAAAACGTATGTGAATCTTTCGTAAATGCAAAAAAAACGTATAACAATGATAACAAAAACAAAAATGTATAAATATTGGTGTCAGGAGAATTAGTGGTTTCAGTATACTGGACAACAATATCTGTAAGTTACTATTATTTGTTTTGCACATAACCTCAACAATTAAACAAAATTACTTTTTTTATATATAATTTTGAGATTATATGTATCTGTTACAATCTCAAAATAAGTATCATTTCATATATTTAATTTAATTTAATACTTATATGTTCTAATTTTATTATTGAAATCAGAACACGCTGTATTTTGTACTTTCAAAAAATCTTTATTTGGTAAAATCAATTTCATTACAAATGTATAATTTACTTACTACTACTAACGAACTTAATTTATATTCCTACAATTCTCAATATCATTCTAATACTTCTTGATCATAATTAAAAATAAAAAAGTAATATTTTTACATTAAAATTTAATAATTTAACTAAATACATTAACACTTCAAAAGTTTAAACATCTTTTCAGTATTAGATATGGTTTAAAAAAACATTTTTTTGTTTTTTCAAAAAAGAAACTCATTTTTTAGTACAAATTGGTCCATTATACAAACTTTTAAAATGAACACATTTCACAATCCAAATCTGTTTTATTATTATTATAAAATAAGTAGAATACTTGTTTTATTTTATTATATTGTAATAAAACAATTAGATTAAATCAAGTAAACATTTCAGAATAAGTTTATTAACTAATCTTAACAAATTATTTTCGAACGTTTTTAATAGTTCTTTTATTCCGTATATTTATAAACAACATTTATAAAGTGCCTTTTGTGCATGAAAATAAGATACACATTTTTTTTACAAAAAAAACAATAAGATAATATATTTAGTCTGACAAAATTGCTATTTCATTTCATTATTGTCATTTCCCATGATTTTTAAGTTCTCGTAGTAAACAATCAGTCTTTGAAAGTCTATTTTCACATATGGCTAAGCAATTCTCTTATAAACAATAAGAATTATGTTCTATCAATAAAACTATAAATGAATATCGATTTGTACATATCTATGAATGTTAATGCTTTTCTTTTAAGAGAATTTTGAATATAAAATCGACGAAGAGCTATGAAAATATTTATAGTGTTTTTAAATGTCTGTTTATTGTTCATAAATGTTTATGCTGAAGATGTAAGAACATTTGAAGTACCAATTATTTTACATCGACTTGAATACGCCAAATCACAGCGCCATGAAAAAGGTGCGCCGTGGCAAAAATGATAAGTTATTGACTGATACAAACGGTAATACGATAATGCCAAATTCGTCGTAAAAACTGACTGTAAATAAATTACAATATCCATAACTGACAATATAACAATTAATAAACACCCCATTTCACTACCTCTAACTCCAAATCTTTGATCAGCATTTCCTGACAATCGCATTTAAACCTACACACAAATCCTAATCACTCCTATTTTTAAAATATTTTTTGCAAGAACCTTCCCGTTCCAAGAAACCGTTTTTCCCACGGTCATCGAACTCCCCTCCCCTTTATTTTGTCCTCCGCGACCAAAACAATAACACGCAAACAAAACCGCGCTTCGACTGTCCGCAGGTTGGCGGCGGCTCGCGTCCGGTGAGCGGAGTTTCGGTGGCTACGATGGTCCTGAGCGAGAGTCGACCGTCGCTCGCCGCGACGACGTTCGAGTGCGCGTCGTCCGAGAGCTCGTTCGTCGTGGCCGCGGACGAGCTCTCGCGGTCGGCGCACGCGTTCGCGTGCC
>JABFPB010002709.1:0-19217 GCA_022817645.1 Ceratoteleas bidentatus | reverse complement strand
CCAGAAACAAGCTTTCAAATGTGACTTTTTCGTATCCATATACGAAATTTTCGGTTGCATTTTCGTACTGTTTCTGGGTCAATATTTTTGAGCTAGAAACTCTATGTATTTTAAACCAGGGATTATACGTGTTATAATTTTTTTATTCCATTCTTCGAAGTTTTTTATGCCATTGGAATTAGTTATATCATACAATATAATTAAATAGGGCAATATGGAAACGATTAAGAAGGTTTTTGTCATATTATTTTGCGAAAGATGCACATATAATAATTAATAACAACTTCTTGTAATTGTGAAAAACATCACTTTTGTAAAACTGGGAAAAATCTTCATATCTTTTTTATCCAAAGAGCATAAAATACACATTCCTTTACGCGTTTCGGAATATTGTATACAACTATTCTAATTAGCCGAACCCGCTTCAAATTAATTTCAAACTAATTAGATTGATTACATAGTTTAACACCTTATCAAAAATTATAATTATAATCCATTTTCAATATATGAGTTTATTGTAAATTGCAAATACCTCATGCATTTGAAAGTTCGTTATATAGAGTGTATTGAATAGGCGAATATATCAAATGGCTATATCGAATATATGAACATTTTGCAATCATTACTTTTAATATTTTACAACTTTGTAAAATTAGGGTTTTCACTGTATATTTACACCATGAGCATCTTGTGAAATTGATTGGTACTTGAAAACCTCTTATTTTACTTAGTCGTACAATTGTTCGAAAGATGTATAATTCTTAGTATGCACTACCATTGAAGTACTGAAACCCATGAACCAAATTTCACACAGAAATATTACGTAAAATTAGGCCATCCATGTTCGCAACCTTTCTTCAGCCCTGCAAATTTTCCGATTCAACAATATCGTGCGATTCTCTATAACGCAGCGCAAAGAACAAACAATGTCTCTTTCTCTCTCTCTTCATATCGATCCGACATCGCGCAAAAAGCTATTTCTCATTGACCGGTAAAAGCGCACGAAATCCCGCAAAAAATCGCGGTATGATGTTATTATATCGAGGTGTCGTTTTCATCGCAATAATTCCCGACCGATACGGTCATTTGTCCCGCGTTCGACAAATCCCGATTGCCGGCCGTTTATCAGCCGGAAAAGTCCATCAAAAGGGTGAAAAATCATGCTAATTCGCGCGGTGCGGTTTGCTAATGGCCAGACATCAATCCCCACACAAGCTGAACATTTTTCGAACTCGCCGCGCGCCAGCAAGTCCGTGTTTCCGGATATTCCGACTGAAAAGTACGTTCATTATGATAAATGAAATATCGCGAGAACGAATGCGATTAATACCACGGATGCCAGTGCTATTCGGCCGACGACCCTGCGAGGGAGAATAGGTTTTCGACCGTACCTTTCAATTTTGACGGCTTATTAATCTAACCTTAACCCCATACTACGCGATAAGTCACGGGCATTTCGGCTTCCGAACTTTTCGATGACCTATTGTACGCGAACGTTTCCACCGCGAAATTACTAAAGGTCTGGGACCGAGTTCATTAATTATTCGATCTCACAAGTTCTGGCTTTAAAGAGCTCGAGCTGCTTGGATATTTTAAATTTGTAAAGTTTGGGCAAGATTAACGTTATTTTTATATATTCATAATTTCACTTGGTGGAAGGATTGACGTATTCGCTGAAAGCTGGATGATATTCGTAATTTTATGTGAAATAATTAGAGCGGATTTATGAAATGGTTAAAATGTTCATCACTGCGACAAACAGTTAACAGGGACTGGTGGTGAAATTGAGGAAAAGTTTATGTCAATGTTTGACTTAAATCTTCCTGTGATAACAATTAAGTACAATAAATTTAAGTACCTCGTTGGACTTATAAAACTTATTCCAATGTGTGAACCTACTTTTATACTTAGCAAGGAGACAAAAAACTCGAGAATGTTTGCTTTTTAATTTTTCTTCCGAATTCAAACATTTACCAAACTGTAAATTAACAGTTTCATCGGCTGAAAGTCGATGAGCAACACCATCGTGTTTTTCTTCATGAAACTGTGCAACACACTTCTTGTCCCAAACATATATTCTTGAAGTATCTCAAATGAGCTGGTATGTCTAATAAATCTAATAAATACATTGCAGAGAGTGCATTGCACAATTTACTGCCTGTTCCGTCCTTTGGTGAAGTTACCGGTATCAAGAATCATTGCACGTGAGCATACAACTCTTACTTTTATGCAACTTCATTGAATTTTAAATTGCACCGCTCAACAACACTGTCAATTAAAGTGAACCGAAGTTCAAAATTAAAATTGAATTCAACTTTCCAACCAGAGGCGCGAACAAAGTAGGACTGTTTTAAATTTGAATCGAGCAGAAATATGCAGCGTTTCGACTCAATTTACCGGTGATTCCAAATTAACTTAGGTCCGATAAATTCACCGATTTTCGCCGCGCGAAATTTAATCACCGTAATCCTGCGCCGAAAAAAAGACGAAAACGCAAGCGACTAGAAACTCGACTGGCAAGCGCCACTCTGTCCGAGTTTGGCTCGTCGCGTCCATAACTACGTTGACCACCTCGCTACTAATGACTAAAATAAATATATACAGCGCTTCGCAAACTCGCTCCAGAATTTGTCTCGCGGCAAGTAACGGAACTGCAATAATCATTCGAATTCCAATTGAGCAACTGTGCAACTCCATTGCTGTCCACGAAAACGATTAAAATGAGGACTTAGAAAAATGTGTTTTGGAGTTGTGAGTTAGTCGCAGTGAAAGCGCCATTTACTGTACGAATTGTTCTGTTGTATGGTCTGTTTCTAATTTTGTTGTAAAAATGATATTTGCTAGTGATGCGTTAATTCATCGTATTTTCGCTATCATTTCCTCTTTTTATTCCAACTTCCCTTTGGGGATGAAATGAGTAAGTACCGCTTTCGCCTTCGTTCAGGTATCATTCCCAATTCTTCGTAATTGAGGTTTTTAGGAAATCAGATGGTGTACAACTGTCAATATTGTGTCAGAAAGAAATTCCAGTGTTTATAGCACAAAAAACTCAAGTCCACAGGAAAAAGTAAAGAAAGCTTTTGATAAATGGATATCGAGATTCGCGTGGGGAAAAATCGAGTGCGCTGTCGTCAGTTGCTCGCAAGGGCGGCGATGAATAAAACAAAGCAACCCGTTGAGAAAATTGCACTGACGAGACTTTGACGTTACATTGTAAGACCCGACAATGCACAACAAGGAGGGCGCTGAAACGGAGAGAATCCGCGTTGCTTTTCCCCCGGAAATAAAGCAGGGGATGGTGTTCGACGGAGAACACGTACGGGGGATCAGACACGACAGCGCGGATAGGCATCGTCTCTCTATTTTCGTTAAAATTCTAATAGTTACGTACGAGCCATCACGCTGCAAAATTAAACGTCCTTGTCTCGCGCTAATTCTAATTTTTATCGCATCTATTCGGCACGCGCTTCAATCCTTTACATAATTACATTACTTTTCGAATTCGCCGTCGACTTGTACAGTCAATTTGATTACATGTAAAATTGCGTTTCTGCACTTACATTGGCGAATTGCAAATGTAAAGTAGGACGTTTTTTTAGCTGAAATAAATGTCCTGTATTATTTATTAGAATTTCACTGTAAAAACTCTGCAACATTAAACGTCTTAATTATGACACTCGGCGTCTTATTTAAGACGTTTAGTGTCTTACTTAAGATGCTTAAGCGTCTTATTTAAGACGCTCAGCGTCTTAGTTAAGACTTTTAGTGTCTTAAATAAGTCGCCAAGTGTCTTAAATAAGCCGCCTAACTTTTCCTAGTTTTTGCAGTGTTCTGCCTGAGAAGGCTGTAAGTGTAAGGTTAATTTGAGTATGTACTTTTTATCTGTAATACGTAACTACACAATATGGTAATTCAAAATTATAGGATTATTGGCTGAACTGGGACAGAATAAATTGCTATATCGGACAGCATTTTCACTTCAGAGGTACAAGTTTCATTTCGTTTCATTATAATTACTTTAAGAAACTGACTTCCATATTCAGTCACCCAAATATTGATTACGATCAACGTTGCTTAACCGTTTAATGTTACCGTAAAAAATAAGAATTATCAATTAATTTTATTCACATTTTACTGAAAAAGCATTATTTAATCTATATTATTGTTAAATCTTCGCACAAAAAATTCTTTTACAGCTTTTAAAAGTATAGACAATTGTTTGAACACTGAAAGTTTTTTGTTACATCTAAGATTTTTTCTTTAGTACAATACTTTGTAATAGGTGTGACTAAATATGCTATACTGTAAAGCAAACTTCAAATATCGAATTGTTTTCCAAACCAGTATTGCTTCTCGTAAAAGAATTGCATTTCATAATTTGTGAAACTTCTTGCTCATTTCCTTATAAAATATAACCGATAATTGAATACTGCAAAATATATTCTCAGAGTGGCGAGTAATGTAGCAATATTTCTATACTCAAAAGTATAGAAATACTTAAAATACCATTTTTATCAGAGCAAAGTTTCTGTATTATGCAATGCGGGCGGTAAGTAAGCATTTCCAACCCTGTTCTGCATGAAAAGCATTCTGCGCACTTATCGTTCAAAAATATTGCAATTCGTGTCGGGTCGATGAGCCAAGTAAAAGATGAGAAACTCATGTATCGGAATCCTGAATATTCCGGGGCGTTTGTGCAAATTATCTGCTTTCTAACTTTTAGTTTGCAGCTAAAATGATATATTAGCGACACCTTAATAGTCCCTGCGAGTAGAACGTATAAAGCAATAATCCGACGGAAAGGAAATCGCCCCGAATCATCTCCTAAATTTCTCGGGAGCCACTTATTTGTCCCTTCTGTCGATACATTATTTTTTCTCTCTCTTTCAGGGCCATTTTTTCTCTCGTCGAAGGGGGAAGAACACCTCGAGGTAGAACATCGTTAGAAACAGACAATTGATAATTAACTATTTCGAGCCGACTTGAGCGAAAATCGAGGGTTATGTATTCGATGTTTTGTGTTCATTTTGACAAGAGCGGCAAAGAGGACTCGCAGTTTTGCGATAAAAAATGTATCTCCTGCTAACGCGAAGTTTGCTCTTAAATTTTCAAAGATTTCGAAATGATCGTTTCTGGAGTCGTCGATGTTTTACAACGGTCGCATTTTATAGTCGCTTTATCTTGTTTTCAAAGTAACGAAAAGGAAGCATTTTACTTCATTTATCGTCATTGTGAAGGCGCAAGAACGCCGCGAATCAACGTTTATTAATCCCACGACTCACACCGTCGCTCCGCGAATAAAGAATGAACAAGCTCATATTTCCTTCATCGGAAACACATTTTCCTTACACGCCGGATGTATTAAACATGGAGATTTTAATATCCAATTTGTCTGTCCATTAAACTTTTTGCGCGAAATCGCAGCATTTTCGTCGCTCGTTTCTTAACGGGACTTTAAAGATGTACAACGCAACATAGTGCATCCCAAACACTACACAAAGTTGTCGTTTTCGGCACGAGACTCCGCGCGACCTCGCTATCTATTTGCACAAAGCGCTCTCGAAGAATCCTCAGGCTAAGTCGTTTTTAAATAAAACGATCGATTAGGTCGTTCTTAAACGAAACCGGTTAAGTCCTTTTGATGCTCGTCGGGCCAATAGCTGCGCAAAAAGCGCGCTACGCCGATTGCCCAAATAAAACGTTCTCTTTTACAATCAACGCTACAAATACGACGAGCAGTCTTCAAACATTTTTCCGGCAGATAAACCGACGTCCCAATTGGCGCTCGTCTCGCGACATGTCGCAACATTATTTTCCCCGGCGCCGTTAATCTTCGTCAATCGAATAATTTAACTGCCGCCGGCACTTTGCGTCGTCGCTCGCGTCACCGCGAGACAACTGCGAAATTCACCGGCGTCGCGCTTTTTGTCTTAAAACAATTTCATAAAGTTGACAGTTCTCTACCTGTCAATGCGCCCGCCTGTTTCAAAGCCGCGAACCGCGTCGAGGGAGAGAAATTGCGCAAAAAAGCTCGCGGAACAACGACCCCTGCGACACCGTAACGAGTCGCGAATTCCGCATTCGCGAGTTTCAGAAATATCGTTGCGCGAGTTATTCTCTTTAAGTGCGCGCGTAAAAGTCTGCCGTATTTCCTAAGGCGACGCGCGAAAATTTCACCGCGTCCCCCTTTCGCGCGGTGCTGTTTTCTATTTAGAAGCGCCAGTGTTCTTTCCGCCGCGCCCCGCATCATTCCGATTAACTTTCTCCGCTTTGTGCGCGCCGTCCAATCCGGCGTCGCCCCGCGAAAGCGAAAAGTCGAGTCCTTTTTTACGACGCTCTGTCGCGACTAATTTTGCGTTCGGATTTTGCGCGATCCGTTGTCTCGCGATGAAAAAGACGGTTGCTATGTATGCGAAATACGTCAAACATTTTTAATTGTCAGAGTCGCATCAAAAGTCTGGCGGGGAAAAGTTTGGACGGGGGGAACTTCGAGGTAAATCGATGATTTTGCGCCCGAGGGAGTTCGAGAAATTGGAATGGTGAGGGTGTGGAAGTAAAGTTTTACGTTAGGGGTAAGTCGGTGGGAATATTTATTTTCGGAAGGGGAACGTCTTGGAAATGACTTTTTTGTCATCGCAGTATCATTTACGAATCTAAATGTACATTGATTTTGTAGAGCTGAATATTTCCAGAGATAAAATGTATACGCTATGTACGGTTGAAATATATGCTAATATGTGTATTTTATCTGTAATATTTGCTGCTCTTATATTTTGTTTGCTGATTGAGGGTCAAAGTTATAAAAATTAAATTCAGTATTATATAACATCCAGGAAATTAAGTTCTGCTAGTTTGATCGTTTTTCAATAAAAATGTTTGAATGGGAATATAATCTGCGAGAACGTCACGTTCAGTTATTGTACGGATGATACATGGCAAGGATAGTAAATTATCTAGTTCGTTTCCCCCTATATCGCAAAGTAATCAATTGTTTTATCAGAAATTGCGAGCAGCTAAATTAGCTCTCGCTAGCTAGTGGAAATGATTAAAACGGCGCGACCAAACGGAAGAGTCCAATTTTCGTTCTGCTCGCAAACAACACCGAAACTTTGAGCGCTGGAAAAGGATGTCCCACATTTCACGAGACAAATCATAACAATAATGATTTACTTTGCTCCATTTGACCTATTTCTCTCGACCCAAGTTACTTTCAAGAACACTTTTCAAATTTCGTATTTACGATATATTTGTATCTATCGTCGAGGTTGAACCGTTTTCATTGGAATGAAAACAATTTCTTATTCATCAATTATAATAAAAAGTCTGGTCAAGGAAATGAAGAAAAACTTAAAACATTGATTTCCGTCTTACTCGAGCGAAGCAGATTTGCAGTTCGATGTATATATGCATAAAATACGGAGAAATTCGTGCAAGTGAAGGCAAATAAAAAATGCATCCAAAAAGCTTTTATAGCTTATAGGCTTTGACTTTTGAGAAACACTTTCTTAAAAATTGTACGGTAATAATTCCTAGTCGGGCTGAAAGGAAGAAAAATATTGATTTTTCGCCGCGTTCTTCGAAAAAGCTCCCGCAACGGTTTATACCGACACGTTTTAAGTCAACAAGATATAAGTCGCTACCCGGAGCTCGAAGTTCAATGGATTTATAAATAAAACAATATGTCGATCGCAAAGCAATTTGTTGGAGTTGACTGCTTCTGAACATTTTGCAATACGTATTAGCCACGAATGGAAACATCGTTCAAAAATTCCATAAAAAACGCTGCTTGATATGGATGAAATTGTAATCGAGGTCTCGCTGCATTTTCCCATCGTTTCTTCATTGCCATCAACTTTCCGAAATTCTTTTTGCTCACTCGCCTCCACTTCAATCCTACATTTTCGCACCACGAAATTGTTCTCTAATTACAGCCTGGCAAAAATTACGTAACCGAAAAATCGTCCATCCAATTGAGCGTTAGAATAACGTAATGCGACATAAGAGAGAATTTATTCCGATATTTTATCAACTCGATACAATCGACAACCTCCTGGTGCGAAAACCATCTACTGCCAAGAATTCAACTATATTGATTCGCTGAAAACGTATATTCTTTTCTGATGCGTGAACAAAAGTTCCGTTATTTCAAGTGTTACGTTTGACGCAGATTTGCACCAAAATGCAAAATCAACACGCGACGTTTATTTGACGGCAAAAACGTTTAGTAAGAAAGTCTACCGACACGTTTGAATTTCGCTGGTTTTGCGCCCTGGTATCATACTCAATTTAGCCGGTTTGTGCGAGCGCAAATTATGATTCAATTCTATTAGGACATGATACGCGACGGACGCTACCGATGGCAACGCGCCCCAGCAATTATTTGTTTTTCTCTGCCGTCCGTTTGTTAACTTTTTCCTCGCTACTCGTGGGCCTATGAGCAGTCTCGGGAGTAATAGCCAATTAGATCGAGCACGTGTATCGACAGCAATAAACAAGTGTTTGTTAGCGTCCAATCGCATTTCCATTCCCATTCAGACTTGTACGTTCTTCAGACAGCGACATCTGCATGATAAAAATGGCTAATCAACGTTGCAGGGTTCACTACCGACTTTTTCTGATAATCCATGAAGTTGATTTGTCGATTTTAGTCTTCAGAATAGTTTTCAGAGTGTGGGAGGTTCCTCAGCTCGAACTTTCAAGAGGATTTAAGGTTGTCGCACTGCGACTGTGTATCTACACACCTGCATAAGTTTATGGTTACAGGAGAGAAATTGTTCGAGAACTTAATCTGTTAATGTTCGAAACTCTTCAAAGGATTTCATTTTAATAATGTCGCCACCTGTCGGAAAACAGGATGAAAGAATGTAAACGAAACCCTAAAAAACTGCAGTTGTCTGGAAAGATGGAAAAACAGTCTTTTGATATTATATTGCTTGGAGCAAAGCCGCATCCAGGAACACCCATTTTCCTCAAAATCTCTTCAACCAAGAATACCCGTCTTCGCTGATAAAGTCGTTTTTGAAGTGCAATTATGAGTCAGGGAAGTGTCAAATAAACTGTGAAAGAGACACCCTGTCGCGTGAAAGCCGACGCAAGTCAACGGTTTACTCTGATAAGCGCGACTTAGTTTAGTCGTTTAGCATGCTGAGGGAAATGGCGCGCATTGACAATCACTTAAAACCTCTTTTCCAATGATAACTCATCCGCGACAAGCCAGAGCTGCGCATTCCTAGAACATCTCGACGCGACGAAGAGGGGCCGCACACGCGAAAACATTTCATGCTCAATCTTCGAGTGTGCTGGAGCATAAAATAAAAAAAGGTCGGAAGAAAGAAAAAGCTGCGCTTTTTCTTCCGCGCTTTTTCTTCTGAACTTTGGGTCCTCGCTTTTATGAAGCTCGAGCTTTATTCCTTTATTTACTAAACACAATCGGCATTGGCTGACGCGTTACGAACATCCACGGACAGACTTTAAGTTGCTCTCTATCAGCCTGCAGAGGGTGCTACGATCTCGTGCCCATGCGATTGCCGGCAAAGTTTTTTCATTTGCGTTGAGTCAAAGGATTAACTCTCGATACTAATCTGTTCATACCTTTGCTCTCCTGGTATTTGTTATGGACTGTTTGAACCATAGATGGCGCTGCAGTATTTCCGCAGCATTGAATATCGGACTGATGATAAAGTGAAGACAATCCAAGTAAAATTGTCAACGATTCTTCGTATGCATGTTTGGATAGTAATTTTCAATTTTTATCAAATCCTGCTCAGAATATGAATATGGGTAATGTTTAATCTACATGCTTTCCGTTTTCTATCTTCTTAAAGAAAAATGTTCACTTGAAACTGAACAAGTTTACTACTGATCACGGGAACACTAAAACATTAAGCACATTCCACAAAACCTGGACCCCACTCATGTGTGGATAATACGTCTGCGCCATAAAAATCCCATAACCCAAAATCGGTGTTATTTCTCGCAGATGGCGCTACGACCTCCGCACAAACGCTCGCGCGAAACCAATTTCACCGAGGTGCTCCGCAATCGAATTGCGGTACTTGAAATCGACGGTTCGTCCTACAGGTGGCGCAACTGTTTGCACAAAGACCCCCGCCTAATCCCTGCATCAATGTTCGAAATAATCATTAACGTGCAACTGTAGATCGCAGTATGGCCGGGGCGCTAATCGTATAATTAAGAGGCGCGTCGTCTGACAATTATCCGTGGCAAGATTACGTGGTGTGATAGTTAGGGTTATTCCTCCTCTATATTAGGGATAGAGGGCACGTCAGTACGCGAATTAAATTTAATCAATCGGCGTCAGTCATTTCCGAACACCGACGCGACATCAACCCTTAAGTGGTCCTCGATTCGGACGAAAATTTTCGCGCGCACCATTGACCGGAATTTTCTTATCTTGTGAATATCAACATTAAAGTCGCCGCACGTATTCCCGGTTTTATTATTATTTTTTCCATTTTTCTACGCCGTGTGCGTGCCGCTACGTAATCGCGACTCAACATGGAAAGGAGGAATAAACCGGAAAGCTTCTCTTTTGCATAAACATGCTTAATCTGCGTTCATCGGAGATGTGTTAAGGAATTATAAAAATACATTCAATTTGGTGCGAGTCGACTTTGATGCATCTCTTGATCGTTGTTCCGTTCATAATTAAACGATAACGGGGGCCGGGTGGATAAAGATCAACGTGGCGGATAAGACCAACCACGTGTATTTTACGTTGGCAACGGTCATGGTTCACGGAAAGGAGGATAGAACGCACTTTTTTGTTTTAAAATAACGTTCACGGGCTATAAATATGAATGGCGTTCCTAAAAGATGCTTCGCTGCGCGAATCCTGGTTGAAAGATGCTGGCTTGGAAAAGGATTTGTCCCGACTAATTTGTAATGGTTGTCTTAAATAATAGAGGATGCTTTAGGTGGGTCGTGCTTTTTGTTCAGCGAACGCGGAAAATAAATCACCTGAAATAGGCACAGAGTTTGTCATTCATGTCGTTTTTCAAAAAAAGGCATTCAATTTGTAAAATTATGATACAAAAGATCTCTTTCAGTAGACTCTTCTGAGGAGAACTGTTTTTTCTAGTAATTTGTAACTGTTTCACATCAAGAGAATATTTTTCACGTTTTTTTAAGTTTTATGTAAAACAGGATTTCCCTCTAAAACTCGCACAACACGAAACGTCTTAATTTAAATTGCTGATGACTGAAATTAAAACGCCACGTGTCTTGAATATTTTCTTGCACTTTAAAATAAGACTCAATTTATTAAAGATAGTTTATTATGAGACTTAGCGCCTCATGATAAGACTTGGCTTCTTAAAATGGAAGGCGTTTCAAAACTAGGCTTTATTTAAACAAGGGTATTTGTCTAATAATGATTCTTAGAGTCTTACTAAACTAACGTTTAACCTACTGCGCTATCGGTGGTATAATGTCAATAGGCGTGTTAAAGAATTACGTGGAAGTCAAGCCGGTGTCGCGGCGCAACATAAACAAAGGGTTTCTCGATTGTTTTACCAACGATTTTGTTTATCTTTGCATCGCAACCAGGGAGCGAGGCTGAGAACGTTCTAATGTTTAACTCAAATTAACATTTGAAATTTTACTGCAATAAATATAATTTGATTGTTAATGTTAAAAACGTTTGGCAGAATTATGTTATGTTTATATAAAATTATTGATGTATGAGATAGACATTCTAAATATAAAAACGAAATGAAGTGTAAAACGAATTGAAAGAAATGCAAAAAAGAGTCAAATCAAGTCGAATATACTTGCTTCGAGGATATTGAATCCAAGTATATTATATACTTAATCGTAATCAGATTTTTTTAGTGTACCACACGTACTTAAAAATGTTCCAGCAACGAGGAAAATATGTTCACTTAATAGGATTTAATGTAGAATTAACAAATTATTTTTTCCAGTGTGGCACATATAACTATGAACTATACAGCAGAGAAATTCGTTTTGTTATATGAAATCAATTTAACGCGTAATATGACACTTGAATAAAAAATGCGTAACGTAATAATAAAATAAACATCAGATTCAACAAATCTCTCAACAGTGCGACAATTTGAAATTGGATCTGTCATGAGACTCATACGTAACATGTGAAAAATTTCCTGTGTTAAGATGTAACATACGTATGTCTAATTTACGGCCTAATGCTAAGTGTAACGTGAGATTTGGCACACGTAATGTTAACATTTTCGCCGTTTGCATTTGTACTAACGCGTGGCCCAATTCCTTAATGTAAAGATTAATATAACAGGTATAATACCAATTTCCAGGTATGGCATAACGTATCTTCATGGCGTTCATGAATAATGACGTCAGAATGTATACAGGAATGCACATTGTGACGAGCAAGATTGTTGACATTTTCATACATTCCATAAATATTCTCCTCGTTGTGCTATATTTTCAGTTTCGCGGGTCTGATTACGAAATAAAAATATACGCGGCAGTTTGTGTAAAACAGCGTGTTTCGTACCAACCAATATTCAACAATATATTGCGTAATTTCACACAAGAAATGTAAATACTGCAGTTTCACTGTGTTGTTTTAGCTCTAATTACTTTGTGCTTATGTGCATAAGCACAAATTTCGTTGGAAACCATATTATTCCATCATTAAAATATTATCAAACGGCTTTTGACATACTGTAGCAGAATAAAAAATGCAACGGTAAACATTTTTCCTCTGAATATAATTCATGTTCGTTTTCACGTTCAATCTGTTCATTTTTTGCAATATGATATAATCTTACTTACATAATACGTCGTGTTATGTAAGTTTACGCATATTTTTCAGTACTTTACAAGCCCTAAGGGAACACAACGTTCAATAAACGTTAATTCAACCGATGTGTTCCCTTTGGGAAGATAATAAAATAAGCTTGTATACTTCAAAAACGTTTATGTACCCAACTTGATGCAATGTTTTAAAACTATCTCACGCAAACTGAAGCAAATTTCGCAATGAAAAAATCCAATCCGACAAAACCATTCAGAGTCGAAAAAACTGATCTTGATTGTGAACTGACTGCTATTTTTTTAGCAAAGACAGTTTAAACAATAAAATAAACGTTGAACACAATTTAAATGTAAATCAGCCAATTAATGTCTCGTGGCAACGACTGCTGTCTACGGGCGCATCGATTAACACCGAGACTATAATTATGAACCGGTTTCAAAAAGAAGCCCGAAACGCGAGCCATTATTTGCCGATTGGCAATCGATCGAGCAATTACTCGAGCATCAGCGGTGCGAATAATTTCAATATCATTAACGACGACTGATTGCTTTTCGGAAGTCGCAGTTTCGCGAAGTTTTGGCTACCTCTAAACTGTAGGTTCCCGACTTCTGTCTACACTCGGGGACGAAATTGCGCAACCTTATAGTAAAAGATTAAAACATTAAAAAATTTCACGATTAATAAAATTGAATTTTTTTCTTATTATGACGAAATACTATTCGAAAATATTTTCAGTTTATTTCTACTTGCTGCACTTTGAAATTAAGTGTGAAAGTTTTTTTTGTCAGGACTGTTTCTCAGTTTTTAGCAAAATCGATTATACTTTTCAAATCAGTTCCACTTTGTAAACCAGTTACAAACTGAGCACACGTTTTCCCGCACAAACATCGCCAGACAAGTACATCCACATTTCTGCAGTAATCGCCTCTAAAATCGTCAACGATCAACGTAACTCGCAACGACGTACGACCGTCTTAAAGTCCGATTCGGCGCGGTTCCCAGTAAATCCGTCACATGCCTCAAATAGCATTAAAAAGCCAACGAACCATCCTGCCGTCTCGCTGAGTATCGCTCGATGTTTTTACTTTTCAGCATGATAGTCCCGTCAATATATACGAAATCGTAATAACGTCGACGGCCGGAATCTCCGTGAAGAGTTGGCGCGGCTTCCGAAGTCTACAAGTTGTGAGACGAAAGAAATACGATTGGCTTGCGGCTATTGGACGTTTGATAGAAACGTATGTTCGCATCGAGCCAGGCGAAACGACGCAGGTCTCGGCGCATTCGAGTTTTGAACCCCGACAGTCGAGGACGAGCGTCGCGACGACGACACATGAACGAACGATAATGCCAGCGATTTATCGCGACCACCCGCGGGAAGGGGAAATTAATGACGAGAGCCTGTAGTACGTCGGGATTTTATTGGGGATTAATGGCGAAATCGGGTCGAAGGAACCATCTGTTGGTAGTCTTCATCCGAGGAAGACGGTGGTTCGATAAAATGCGAAGAAATAAAGAAAACGAGGAAGGATTATGAAAAAAGTCGTTAGGATTAGCAGAGTATTTGTGGCGGTTGCGGGGCCATGAAGTCGAAGACATTTTGAGCAAGGACTGCGTTTTGCCCGGGGATGGTTGCTGAATCATTTTGTCGCCGCTCATCACCCCAGTTTCGGAGGACACGTCGTTCTACCGATAAATTCGTTTGGGTTTATTGTGTTAGAGGAATTGTCGAGACGAACAGATAGTTGGCATTGTAAAACAAACAAATCGCGAGACGAGGATAATATTAATAATTGACGCATGCGGAGATGTTGGTGCTAGAATCTAATTTATGAAAGCCGAATTGACAACCCAACTTCTAAGCCCACGTCTTGACTTCCAAATCTCGTTATGTGGATTTTGGTCTTAGTTTCTACATCCGCTCTGTGATTATGTATTACAAATGTTAACGTTCGCAGTGGGTGCTCGGGATGCTAACTTCGAAATATTCATTACCATGTGACGAGGTGACAAACTTCAGTTTAGGATTTTGAGCTCAGTGGATTTTTGCAACTCGAATGTCGTTTGGAACTCATCGCTCCTCGAAGTTAGAGACCCGATCATCACGGACAGGTGGATCTGAAGTATAACTTCTTGGACGCTAGTTGACTTAAGAGTTGGAACTGGACAATAACTAGGGCAGGTGAATCCGAAAGCTACCTTTATTACCCTCATCATCTTGATACTCCTGCTCCAAGTGGTTTTCATAATGACTTGATTAAACATCAAGACCTAAAGTGGATCTCCACTCTGCCTATACTGCTTTTTAATTGAAATAGGTAAACCGCTCTATCTAAACTCTTATTATCAGGTCTGCGATTGACATGCTGGACAACTGATACGAAAATGCACAGTTACAATATCGCACTGCACATTGCACTGCGATGGAAATATTTGTGGAAGCCGATCTGGCAGTAACAGCGATTAAACTGTTCGTTCCTAATACCACCAAATAGAACGACCATGTCGTGATAATAAAAGGATCGACCAATTTTACAATATAATTCCGCTCATTCCGAAAGCGTCACAGAGCTTTCCCTCGATAACGACAGCAATTATAGAAGAGTCTACTAGACTATGTATCGCGGTTGCAAAGCCGAAACGAACATTCGCCCAGGTCATTCTGGCGTCAATAATTCATTGGCAATTATTTTGATGGCGATCAGAGCAACTGGTTATTCGTTTAATCCATTACAGCCATCTCAACCAGGGTCGCGACGTTCGCGGAACGAAGTTCAATCCGCAACCGGAATCTCATCTACCTCGAAACGGAAGGCTCCGTGACAGGCAAAGAAATCTGCGGCAATACAAATACTTCCTCGCACCATCTGAATAGACCCTCCGCATAATAACCTTCACCTTCAGCCACCTAATCCCCTCGATCCCAGCCTTCGTCAAAAGACATTTAAAATCAGACGTTCGACTTGAAAAGCCGCGGCTCGAACTTTCTCAAAGCAGCCTCCCTCACTAACCAGGCCACCTGACAAGAAGCCATCGTCTTTAGCCCCAGCTAATATTTCAAATGGCCTTTCCTGCATAATGATGCCCTAAGTAGGTCTCCACTCCGCCCTCCCAATACCCCTAAGTACACTCTTCTCTCGCAACATCAGCGGACATCAAAGGTAACCTTCACCTTTTGCAGCCAAGACTTAGAATGCTCCTCGCAGTCGCGGCCGCAAACTTGACCAAACTCTTATCAAACTTCGCCCCATTCAGCCATTCATAAACAACTCACCGCGAATCTACATCCATCTAAACACCCACTGACCGCATGATCCCATTATCTCCCATCTTGCCATCCCTCTTTCTCGTCCCGAATCCAAACTCTCATCCCGCCCCTCACTCCACTCACTATCAGACTCCAATCTGCAGAAACTTCCTCTGGAACAACAATTACCCTTATCATCGCGGTTGCCTCGCAGTCACCCGCACTTGTCCTCATAGCACTGCTCTCAGCACACCGAAAGTCACCGCGTGATTGGCCCCCCCAGGCAGAGACCCATCGCGGACACACGCGGCCACTCGCATAACCGCGTCTGGTCCGCGCGCGAACCTGCCAGTACGCCACTCCGCGCCGGTCGACTGGCGGCGACGTTCGCGCGGACTCAAAGTGGCCCCAGACGGGACGTTCCGCGGGAACGGGAGACGCGCTCTCCGGTGACGCCGCGGCAAGACTGAGGTCTGTTTCCCGGCCGGGTAGCTGCCATGGCAACCCGACCACCCCCGAAAACCCGGCCCCCACCGCGCGGCTTGACACGATGCTCGTGTTTTCCACCCGCGCAAGCTCACGAGCGGATCCGATGCGAGTCCGTGCCCCCACACGTCCCCACCTGTTATTTATTTCCGTGGCGCCCCCGCGGTAACGCCACGTGGCGCGCCACTGTCGAAGGGGTTGCTTTTGTTGGTAATAGAAGGGTTGGAATTTCAGACAATTATATGGTACCCCTTACCGAAAAATACTTCAGGGAAATATAAGAAAAGTCTATGTCGTAGCTACATTATTGGTGGTAACTACATAGTTAACCACTTGATTTCTGTATAGTAAATTAGGAACTACAGGATAATAGTTACTAAAGGTAACTCTACCTATGGTTACCCATAGTAACTGTCCGAACAGAGTTAATATAATACAATGGTCACCTGTCCAACCAAATGATTTGGTTGTTACAACCAAATCGTTTGGTTGCTACAACCAAATCAACCAAATTTTGTGAAACATTTTTCTCCGTGTAGAGTGGATAAATTGTAATGATGTGGTATAAAAAATAACTGTGATATCAATTTCAATTAATATATAGCTTCTAGACATTATGAAGGTTTAAGCTACTGCAATAAAGCTCTTATGGTATTTCAGGCACCTAAACTATCTACTTTTTCACACCTGTTTTCGGTGTGTTGGAGCTTTGTCGGATCGGAATCGAGTGTCGTGCGGTACGGAATGATAGGGAGATGGGAGCTACCGGGGGTTAGCGCCGCATAGTCAGGGTAAATGACTGCAAAGTGGCGCTTGGCTTTGTGGCGGTTCAGAAAAAGGTAAAGCGGGATGGGGGGTGATCGAAATTGGTGAGGCTTGAGAGAAGAGGTGGATAGTGTTGTGTACAACGTAGTTGTCGATTAGAGACATAGGGGAATGGGGAAATTTGAGAAGGGTTCCTAAGTTCGTCCAAGCTACTCTAAGTTTAAATTATTTTGAATTTGAATTTTAAAGTATTTAGAAATCGAATAGTAAAACCTATCTCATCTGTATACGAATCAATAATAATGTAGTAATAGCTACGGTTTTAAACTTGTTTAATTAATTTTCAGGTTGTATTAAGTCTCGTGACTTGAAATGAAGTATTTTCTGAAAATAGCTGATAAAGCTGAAGCTTTGAAAATGATCGGAGCCAGTGGTTATTGAACAGCAACATCCAGCAGTTTTTTTTAATTCAGCGTACTTTTAAACAAGTGTCGACGATTACTCTGATCTCCACCGACAGATTCAGTTGATTTGACGCCTAATTATCAACCCGATTCATCAGATTACTATATCTATCCAATATCAAATCGCAACTAAATTTCAACAAAATTTCAAGAGGGTTATAGGTGGATTGGAAATCCACCTTTAACTCTCTAAAAACGCGCCACATCTTTACTCAATATTAAACTTTTCTCCTCCGCACGGCATAAATCGCCCAAAGATTAATATCCTCACCAACCTTATCCAACGCAAACTCGTCTAACCGACGTAACTTTTATTTATGTACCACAAGACGAAAAAATTGCGTACCGAAGTGCGCAATTTGACGTTTTCCTTTCGTAAATCAGACAAAGAATGGCTCGCAGGCATTTCGCTTTCACCCCGAAAAATATTGTTCCTGCGAAACGGGCAGTTTTCAGGGTGGTAATCCTACAAGTGTTCCACCGTGAAATCCGCTCGGCATCATAGTTCCGCGCTATGTGAGCACTTCTCCATCATCTGAGCGCGACCGACCCCTCTATCGCCCGACTTTATTAAAACACCTCAAACTCCGTCTGAAAATTATGAATTAATTGGTATTTGCGTGCGAAAGTTCGCGACGAGCCGCCAATCAGGGAGGGCTCTCGATGCGGACGATTATACGACTCATTTGCCAGGGACACTTGGCCGCGGAGTTCGCGGGTAACGAGATTCTGCGAACAAGTGTCGAGTCCGAGCACACTGGCCATTGTGTGTCGCGGAAGTTGTGACGATAAGGAAGACACCGAGGCTTTATTTCGGATATGGGGCGCTGCTCGCTGACTGTTAAAATTCAATCTTGGAGGAAGTTAGTTAAACAATTTGGTAGGAGCCGAGTGAACGACGGAATGAGAATGAGTCCGACAAATTCGAGATTGGAGTGTTTGCGTTTCAGATACGCCGCTTCGATTAAGGGGCCGACTTCGGCGGCCCGCAATTAAACGAATTTCGGGACGCCGCACAAAACGAGCGTCAAAGTTTTGCACTCAACCACATATATCATTCCGAGCTGCAAATGTTTAAGGCTACGCGCAAGTTATTAACCAGATCCGGGTTTATGTTACTCCTTTTGAACGGTTCGGATTTGTAAAGGAACGTCTGTATCTGATACATTCATCCACTGGGAAAAAGACTGATACTTGCAGAATTAGTTGAGCGATACTTTGGATTTAATTTGTTTGTATGTAATTTATAGTTTGATCTATAAAATGTGTAACCTCGAGGATGAGATGAATACTTTGATTTATAGTGTGTACGGTTTGCATTAGGTGACAGCACCCGACACAGTCTATGTAAGAAATAGTAAGACACCGTTAAAACAAGTGTCTTAATTTCAGACACTTTTTGTGGACATTTTTAAGACGTCTTAAAAAAGTGGCTTAAAATAAGACATATTGCGTCTTAATTTAAGACAATTTT
>JABFPB010002708.1:0-19221 GCA_022817645.1 Ceratoteleas bidentatus | reverse complement strand
GGATTGGTGTTGTGCTCTACCAGTTCCAATCCTCGCCCTCTGGTGGTGAACTTAAATCAGACATATTTTGTCCAATTAAAGCTTATAAAATTTCCTACGTCTGGTACCTAACTAGAACGAAATTGGACCAAAATTGACCTAGTTATGGACATTTGAAAAAAAATTGCATTTTTTTAAATTTGCCATTCCTTTTAAATGTCCATAACTTGGTAAATTTTGGACCAATTTCATTCTAGTTAGGTACCGGACATTGGGAATTTTATAAACTTTAATTGGACAAAATATGTCTGATTTAAGTTCAACACCAGAGGGTGAGGATTGGAAGTGGCAGAGCACAATACCATTTCACGCGAGCCGCCATTTTATACCGCCATTTTGTTTTTTATTTTCACAAAATTTCAGCTTGTTGTACTGTAACTGAAGAATAGAACTATCCAAACCGGACGTTCGTAAGTCTTTTCACTATTCCACCAAAAATGTCAAAGTTTGCCTTTTTGTTTAGCCAAATCAAAGTAAACCTCCCCTTAAAAAAGCTTCTATGGATGAGTTTCGTTATTCAAACTGTAATTACAGTAAGCGCAACTTGATTTTTAGTTTACGGAACACAAATTACAGTAACCAGAACTGAAATCCTTTTACAGTGTCGTTACGTTAAACGATAGTTGCGTTAAACGATAAGCATTTCTCTCAGCGTATATCGTCACTAGTGATGATATGGAATAGAAAACTCTATTTTAATAATCTAAAAATGGACATTTCAATTTTTTCTAGAAATTCTTTTCGTAATAAAATTCTCGAAAAATTACAAAATAATTCTCGTAAA
This sequence comes from Ceratoteleas bidentatus, assembly GCA_022817645.1. Taxonomy (NCBI): domain Eukaryota; kingdom Metazoa; phylum Arthropoda; class Insecta; order Hymenoptera; family Scelionidae; genus Ceratoteleas; species Ceratoteleas bidentatus. The sequence goes on along the minus strand of JABFPB010002708.1, from coordinate 18,398 downwards.
AAAGGCTTTTTTATTTTTCCAGATTGTTTCATGTGCAGAGTATCATTCAACATATTCATAGTATCTTTAAAAATATGTAAACCAATTTGGTCGATTTTTATATTTTTGTTGGACAAATCGCGAAAAAACTGCTTTTGCAGGGATTATTTTTTTAATTTTTTCAGAATTTTACCATTGCAAGCACATTCATAAAAAATGAAACGTCCAATTTTCGGTATTTTTGAGGTATTCAATCTTCTGGCGGCACCATCTGATTTTATTAATTACATTTTATTATTTTCCCGTTAATAAGAAATTGTTTTCATTTTAAGGTGTTAGCAAAAATTTGTTCGGTCTCCCTAATATTTATATGTGTTTAAGTGATTATATGGAAAAACGACCTAATTGTAAGTGTAATAATTTATCTCCTATCCCCACAGGTTACATTATACAACATCTTTGGTTTTGCCCAGACATTCTAGAGGCGTTGATCATTCATTATGCCAATTATAACATTTTCACGTCCACAAATACTTACAATATATAGGGATAAAACCTTTAAACGTTAATTTCGTACAAAATCTTAAGTGCACTTAAGTCGTTAGTCCACCCAACGACTCAATTTATTCTACTGATCGGCTAAATAAAAACACTAATTCCCTAATTTACGACCGCACAAGAAAAATGCCAATAACTTCTACAACACAAACGATTTTTCAATACGCCACAGTTTAATTAGGAAGAAGTAAATATGCGCAATATATTTATAAAACGTTTAATTGCTTTTGTAACATGTTGCATTATAAAAACATATGACATTAATTCAAGCGAAAAATTATAACAAATACTACACTTTTTTCGTTGTTTAAACTTCAGCTACTACTTCATCGATTCACAGCACTAAATAACAGAAGAATACGTTTAATAATGCTACCCATCGAAGTTTTTCTAATGTTTATGACAACTTTCAACTATCATGTATATTAGCTCTCATTTTAAATATTTAAAAGAAAAGTAATTAGAAATAGCTAAAATTATAAAACAATTTCTAGCATTTACAATCCACTATTTTGAGAAGAAAGCTTACTGATTCCATCAGTTACACTCTGTGGTAAATAATATATATAACAACTTTGCCACAATACTGCTCATTATTTCTCGAAAAAATAAAAGAAAAACCGACGCTTTCGGCCCGAAGTTTCTGACCGCTTAAGTCGCTGCGAAAGTTGCGCTTGCATGTAGGCTGATTGGTTTAATTGCGCCGCATAATTAAGTAAAACCGAAACATGCTCATGTGCAGTTGCACGGCTCATTGGATAGTTGCCTGGAAGAAGTTTTGCGGTTGATACTCCGCTGGTTATCGATCGCGCGCAAAATCCAAATTTCATCAATACAACGATAATCGGCTAACAAAGCACAGCTTCTTCGTTCTTACCGAGTTATTTCCGTTCCGGCCGACGAGCGGAAGCCGCGTAACGATTTTTGCGCGTCGAAAATAGAAATGGCTAACTTAGTCTAAGCTGGTCGGACAGTTTGTGTAATTGTTGCGCGCAGGGAACATGGCAAGTTTGGAATAACAGTTTGCCGAACTGGAATACAATGGTCCGGGCGTGCATAACAAGAGCGCTGATATGGCCGCAATGCCAGGGAAAAATGTAAATCGGAGGTGCGAATTAATGCGGCGTTTCGCGTTCGAGGACGAGCGCGTTTTTAATGTTTCCATTGTGCGATGAAATATCTTGGACTGCGCAAGTTTGTTGATATTTCGGACAAATTTTACGGAGCGGGAAATGCAACGGTATCGAAAAGTTGCGAGCAATTTCGCGCGTTGCAATTGCTACGCTAATTGGGGATTTTAAATTACAAATAGGACGAACGCGATCTGGGCGGTTGAAGGGTCTTTTTGCGCGGAGAGGATTGAATAAGTAATGGCAAGTGGTTTGTAAAAATGGCTGGCTTAGTGGCGAAATAGTTGGACTTTTCTCGCGTTTGATTAAGGGTAGTGGGAAGTCGGATGTGGGAGTTGGAGCTGGAGGAAATGAGATGAAATTGCGAAACGGTAAACGTATTTCAATGTTTTTTACCGGTCGAGGAAAAAATTGAGGGCGGAGAAAAATCGTTTGTTCCGCGGAGTAGGGTTTGTTAATGAGGGGAAATGCAAACGAATCTTATTTTGGATTAAAATGAGACCTAAATAATAGGACATTTTCAGTCTTCATTTCAAACTTTATCTTTGAAAAGATACATTTATCAATTTGGGAGGATCTTTTCTAAACATTCAACATGGAGAAACTCATTTGCAAGATTTCACTGATTTCATTGTAACAAGAGCACTATTAACATAACCATATCTTGTTGGAATTACATACGAGAGTCAACACGAAAGGAATGTTGACTTATCTAGAAAATTAAACGTATGTCGTAAGTAATTACAGCTCCGAAGACAATGTAATGTTAAAAATGCACTATTTGCTTCGCCCACTTTCAGTTTGAATGTTCAAAAAATGTGATCTTCATTTAAATCGAAAATTTCAACAAAATAACTATCGATCAATACTCCATACACAGACACGTTCACAAATCCATAAACCGATCACCGTTTTATCCGAAAATCTCCTATAAAACAGAAAATTGCATAAACATAGAACCGCAAAAAATACATTTGATCAAATACCTCCTCGCATCGTTGAATTTACATCGCCTCGTGCAAATAAAAATACATTCCCGATACAATCCAACTACCTCCGACTTTATTCCTCCGTCGTAAACGAAAAACACAATTCGGCCAACGTCACTCTCCAAGAAAATAAAGCCATCTCCGAAACCGTCTTTGCAAACCCGTTTTTGATCCGCAAAACCTCGTCACCGATTATTAAATTTCGAACCCAGCCGTCTGACCCTGTCGACCCGCAACCCGAAAGACAATCTCGAATCTATGAACAAGCATCATAAATGTTCGTGCACGAATTAATTGCACTGGTTTTGAAAAATGTTCTCCGCTGAACCGCTCGTCGCAAACTGCTTTTACATGCGTTCAACGGCCTTGAACTTGTCGACTGATGTAACTTTGATGGCGCGCCGTCTGTGCGTGTTTTTCCGCGGCGTTTTACGCTTTAATGCCAGACGTAAAAACCGGCAAAGGACCGCCAAAACACGCCGGAAAATCCTCTAATTGCTCGGCGAAACAGATCTCGCTTGAATTATTCCGGCGACGAGTTTGTCGAAAAAATTAGCGCGCATTTTTTTCTACAAATACAGCGCGTCGCGTAAGACGATGTAGGACAAGAGCACTTGCGAGGTTCGCGACGCCGAGCATAAACTACAGATGACATACAAATATCGCACGCGGATTAGGGGGAATGCGCGAACAACACATGTATCGAATTTCAATTTCACGGCTGATTACTTTGTCGCCGGGTTTTCGTCAAAACGGCCATTTTTTCCGCGTTTGAAAGATTGGAGAGGTGATTAATGGGAAGTCGGCGTTTCAACGTGTCGAGGCGAAATTGGACTGTCCGGAGTGGGTCAGCGAAAAGTGCGAAAAAATGGAACATCCTTGACGCCAATTGGAGGAGGGAAATATTGAAATGAAAATGATTTAAATTGGAGCTGAATGGACTGTCTTCGGATTGGGGATGATTAGAGGAAGGAAACAATAATTTGAATCAAAACGCGATTGTGAATCAAAGAAGCATTTTATGCGTTTAAAAGTGTGGGTTAACGAGCGTTTGAAAGAGCTATTGCAGATTGAAGTCACAGGTAGGTAAAAAGTGATCGCGGGGAGCTGACGGCGACCGCATTTATTCGAAAGGTTACGTGTTGGAAAAACTTGGTAACTGTGGGTTTTCGTAATTTACGAGGCTGGTTGTCGTTTGAAAATATATTTTCGTAGGGAAAATAAGAAAAATAAGAGTGTGTGGTGTAATTTGATTGCAGTTGATGGAAACTTCGGAAATTAATATTTTCGGGATTTGGGATTTGGAGTTTATTTATACTTTTGTTTAAATATTTACGAGATTTGGATTCGGAATTTCGAGTTTATTTATAATCAGTCTGATACCAATGTAATTTTTAGTCCATAATCCTCTACATTATAGATGTATCGTGAATAACACATTATTTTTTCGGTACGTGCTTGAATGTATTGTGAATATATTTACGGATATCGATTATATAAACATGCAAAAAATTAATTGTAATAGTAATCTAATCACCTAACTACTCAACGGAAACAGAAGTTCTATAAGGAATGTCCAAAAATGATCATTTTTCCCATACGTACCCCGAAAACGAGTTTCGTACCAAATTTGTTTCTGTGTACCAAAACATTGTATAAACGTGACGATCATTTTTCTGAAATGAATTTATGGAATCAATTAAAAGCCATATTAATGTGTAAGATTTATTTCGGTGTGGAGTGTCGTTCAACAACATACATGGTTTGCGTCAATAAACACAAGCATAAAATGGGGGCATCAAGACTTTCGACGTGCACTCAAAGTAATCTCATGTTGCCTGAATCGGAATCCAACTGTGAGAGCATGAAAATCAGTTTGATATTCGCTAAAACAGATTTCATACTGTGAGAGCATGCAATTTTACTGCGCGAGCACGTAAACAGATTATCGGTCGAATTGTTTGTTGACACAATCGGACAGCAGACTCAGTTAGTAAGTTTTCGTGCTCTTATAGCATGAAAATACAACTCCTCGTAAAAGGAACATTTTGTTCTCACGGAAATTAAATTTCTTAGAGTGTGAGCAGCCAGCCTTCATTCATTTTAAATTTTTGTCATATCTATTTTGTTTATATTTCGAGACTCGAAAACGCGTGTGTCCCACTGGGCCCCAATGTTATTCAAAGAGGGAATGTCAACTTTGGCATTTAATGGGTGAGGAATTACAAGCCTTTGCGAAGCCCACACAATTCCACGTATCTACCCAAATCTGTCCAAATATGGAATTGGGAATACCCTTATTGACTCACTGGCTTGCAGCCCATGTCAAATTTCTACTACAGGAAGTTGCTATTTGCATTGAGTCAATGAAGACTATCTGGTTCAAGAATACTTTCAAATAAGATGACAGTATATTAGTCTAACCAACAAACTAACCTTTTAGATGAATCTTGATATCCGCACTGCGCATGCATCACGCGCTTGAAAGAGACGCAGCATTTTCCCTCAATACAATTTCCATTAAGAAAAAATTATGTATGGTTTTTTCGCAGCAAAATGATATATAGATTTTTGTCTTAAACATATTGTAGTATTGAGCAGATTTTTTAACGCAATTCTTTTTTATTCAAAGTGATCTTCAAGATATACATTTTCTCTCATCAAGAAAATTTTTAATAGTGTATTGATTGTCTAGTACCTTGATAAGCAAACTAGCTAGTAACTAATTGTGGAACGCAGTAACTTCAATAACACTGATCGAATAAACACTGGCTAGTTTACCTAGTTTGCCTTAATTAGATTTTCTTAATACAATAATGTAGCACGTCCGGATTATTTTATATTAAATGAATTAAATATTCTTTATTACGAGTAAAGATTTTTGTTGGTGAAAAACTTTTTCTGTTGATAACGGGTATTGAAACCGCAATACTGAAGTACATAGTGCTGCTATCCTGTCCCTGAAACATCCCGCCTAGAATTGAGGGGCAGGAAACAATAATGGGACATGCGCTCGGCTCGGCTTGTTGGCCCCTGAACATAGGCAATTGTTCTCTCAGGTTCGGATTAAAATATCTTGAAATGAAAACAATGGCTCCTTCTTAGGCAGTGTCAGCGAGGAAGTTGTTTCTTATGGTCCAAAGAATAACTTTGCCAAGCTTGAGCAAATGCCATACTGTCGAAATCAAAATATTGACATATATGCTCGAGCGTAATCTAATGAAAGCAGCTATGCAACATGGTGCCTTCAGAAATGTCACGCGCGAGAATAAATATCAATATTATGATTATTACAGTACGGAATTTGTTCAAGCTTGGCAAAGTTATTCTTTGGGCCATAAGGAACAACTTCCTCGCTGACACTGCCTAAGAAAGAGCAATTGTTTTCAAGATATTTTAATCCGAATAGGCGAGATGTTTAAGGGACAGGATAGCAGCACAAATTAATGTTGTTGCTTATTTATACTTGTGTTACACATATCTCCTGTTTGCGGTATAATTTCATTAGATTTTACTTAATTGAATATTGCAATATTGAAGTTTAAAATATATATAAACTTATATATAAACTATGTAATCCTCAAAAACCAATAAGTAAGACAAAGATGATGTCATCTGTTTCTATGTTAAAGACAAAAGAAGATACTTTCATAGGTTATAGAAATAACTAATTACAATATCCAATTAATTAATTAATCATTTTATTATTATTAAAGTTAAACTTTCCTATGCGAGTCCAGTAACTGAGTAGCTCGAACTCGATAAGTTATTCCTCAGCCTTTACAATAACTGGATAATGAAACGATTCATTAAACAAGCCTAATAAAACTATGTAGTATTTACCCAGTTACTAAACAGTTCAGACCAAATAAGTTGAACTAGACGCAGCCTTACCAGCCTTGTCAAAAATATGCAAAACTATTAACATTTTTAATTAAACAACCAAACCTTTAGCTTACTGTTATAACAATCGAATAAATCGGTCAATCTAACCATAATTCAGTCAAAATAACGAACCATTTGTCTCACTAAACTACATCTTGCCCTCTAAAAAGGCCATCCATCGCCCGAAATAACTCCGGGCGCAAAGTGAATAATTCCGCCCACCCCTCCCGCCCTCTCTCGTAAAACCTACAAACCGTCGTTTTTGTCGCGCCTTCGAAATTGAGCAACTGTCGGCGCGTGTCACGCGGCATCTCGCTTCGCTATTGCATTTCCAGTGTCAATATCGAGCAGCGTCATTGTCGGCGGCCCGCGAGCCGTTTAAGGGAAAGTTCGCTGCGGCTCAAGTTGGCGCGAGCAACGCGCAAGCGTCCCATCGACCGCGCGAGCAGTTTGCTTAGGGGCAGTGTCTCCTCGGCCCCTCCTCGACCCCCGACCCCGGAGTACCTTTGTGCCGTACTCGACATGATAGGGCGTGCTGAGCAAACGCCTCCGTGTGTACGCACCGAGCTTGCGAATTTTTTCCTCACGTATAGAAGAATCAGATTGCTCGGGCGTCGAGTTCTGTATTGCTTCAATTTTTTTCGCGAACAAACAGCGCCGCCCGGGTTTATTGAATTTCCCGGTTGACGGTGTCAGAATCTTACGCGTCGGACGTTAACATTTTTTCCGCGACCCATTTTCGGCAGCGGACGGCGCAAATGACAGACAGATCAAATAAAGGGGATCGGTCGACGGACGGAAGGAGGACAGCGGTGAATGAAGTTTCAGCGAGGCGCTTTTTCCCAACGAACAGGACGGTTGTAATGTTGATGCACGAACATTTGCGGAGGGCGATAAATTTGCGTCCGGGCTAGTAGGTGGCGCCATAATAAAGAGACGGTTCTGCGGAAATTAATTAGCCCCGTTGGCGTCGCGGAAAAGACTGCTCGCACGTGTTATGATAACGACAGTGTTAATCGGGAAAACACGACGGGATAATAAGGAAATGAGATTTGGGGTTCAATTAGGCGCTGATTTATGGCCCGTCGACGCAAATATAAACACGCGCGATGGAGTCGGTGCTAGTCTCTTAGCGCGTGCAATTTTGGAAATTGAGTGCGAAGTGTCGTTTGGCGAAAAGTCGAATCGGAAGCGTCGGTTTCCTAAATTCAATCCGCCCGGATTGAATTTAGGATTGAATTTAGGAGTCGCGAAATTGTAGTTCGCGCTCCTGGCCCGGACTCGAAGTTACCCAGATCATCCGGCAATTTACACGGCGAATTTCTCACGGCGAATGCAAAGTTATTTCGAATCGACTTGTGCGTTTTCTCTGGTACGAGCAGCCGACACTTTCGGCGCGCCCTCTGGGTTCCGTAACTGAATCGGCTAATGCCGTGGAAGCGGGCTAACCGTAAGATTCGGCGAATAAAGTAATAACATCGCTCGGAAGATCCACTTAAACGTAATGGGTTTATGTGCGGAATAAAAAAACCGAGTGGCTGTAGCCCACAACCGAGTGGCAAACCCATGACGGTCTGACTTTACAACCAATTACGGCCGCAGTCGATAACGCTGATTAGATTTTTAATGTGCAAAAGCGCCCGGAGATTTACGTGTTTGTTGTCACGATGATTAATGTCGAAAAAAATACTGCCCCGTTGTACATCGGTCGAAGCAACGCTCTTTTGTCGCGTTATTTACAGTCCTCCCACGTGACTAAATAGATTTAGTTCACGGAATTAAAATGTTCCGGAATTATCATATTGAGATAAACCGTCCCTGATCGGATCACGATGTAATCGACCGATCGAGCGGAGTCGCACATTTTTCTCATATTAATAACGGCCCTCTATAGAGAAAAATTTTAAACGAACGTTACCATACTTCATGTTAGCTTTTAGTCGAGCAAACATTGAATTTGAAGTTTTATTATGAAGTATCCCACACGGTCGAAAATATATTTTCAAAATATACGCGTAAATATATAACTTTTTGCCGCAAAAAATATATTCTCAATATATTTAAAATATATAAAATGTATTGTAAATATACAAATATATATATATTTTTTTAATTTATACTTCACTGTTTACTTGCTATAATTATGTAAAAAATATATACGAATTATACTATTTTTTGCCGAAATATATTATATATATTGTGCGAATATATTTTCGTCCATGTGGGATGATAAATATGTCATTATTCTATTTATCTACAGATGGCACCGGACAAAAACATGAAGTCTGGTAATTTTATTCCAAAATGTCCTTCTTGCATTTATTCACAGGCGAAGTCCCGAGTGCGACCTTTATTTGACCATAACTTGAACGTGTCTTGGACAGCGTGGCAGTCACAGGGGGTGTCTGCGGTCGTCCGTGCGTACCCAACCGCGTTTCACTCTTTCAGCTCTCGCATCTGCAAGCACCCCTCTTTTCATCTCGGCTGTCAGCTCGTCGAGATTGATTACGCAGTGTATTGCGAAACGTCGGGTACACACGTGTAAAGCACCCGCTTTGCCGGCGAAATGACTCCGGCGAACCGCCGAAAACTCTGTCACTTTGCGTTGCCACGCAGATACGAGCCTTCTTGACATCGTGGACGAGCGCGCAAAGCCTTTTGCCGCGCCGATTTGCGTTAAACGACACGACCCACATCGCCCCATAACGCCGCTAAAGAGCGGAAGTTCAGGAGAAAATCAATTGGGGCCATCGATTCGAAACGCTAGTTTGCTCAGAAAATTCGGAAAAAGAGACGCAAAGAGGCGCAGGCCGACAGTCGACTCGCAGGGTTATCCAAAAATTAATTAGTTTTTCGACCCGGAAGAAAAGGAATTAGGCTCGATTTATTAAACCGGTAAAAGTATCTTTCGACAGAATATCGGGTGATTGGATATTTTTCGTTACGACTTTTGTTTTGATTTCAGGAAAAATAAGTTTATTTACTGTTATGCGAGAAAGGCGGAAAATAATAGTCCGGTGAAAAGGAAGAAGAGTTTTTGTAAGACAAATTTCCAGGGAGAGATAAACAACATTTTTTACTTGAAACGTTATTTCATCTGACGTTGTTAATTAATAAAGGGCGAATTTCTTCCAACATTAATTGTGAAATTTTTTTAATTGGAACAAAACCCGCTTCATTTGTTCCTTTTGATTCATTAGCGTGTCATGTATGAAGATTAATTTCAAAAAAGAAAATTGCTTGAATTTCTGTTTAAGAACAATTTTTTATTACACAAATAAAAAAAAGTCTCATCTCAGTCTCTACGTATATTTATATCATGTAATATTTTCAATATCGGAGCAATGAGACCATTTTCGATTTGTAACATATACAGTTCGAAATAAAAATAAAGTCGAAAAAACGTTGTCTGCATATCGAGTTTAATTGCCGATAGATGGTTATCTGTAAAAATTATCAGATAACCATCTATCGTGGATTATTACAAATCTAATAATCCACGATAAATTTTACTTCATTTCACAAATCGGTATTAAATCCTAAACAAAATTTCATCGTTATTCTAATTCCGCGTTATAATCAAATTTTTACGCACCCATTATTCAACTGTAGCCCAAAGCTTCTAACAGATAAAAATGACCTTCCCCAATAAATCATTACTTGGCCCTGTCGAACAAAATAATTCAGTTCACCTGACTAAATCTCACTTAAGCCAAACATTAATCTAATTATGAAAAGAGGAAAGGCATAAAAGAAACGCAGTCTTCTTTTCGTCAAAATTAGCAATAAATTTTAATTTATTGCTTCAGTAACGCAATAAATGTATTATCAATACATTTCTACATATTTACAATAAAATACAACATAATACACTCTTTCTAAAAATAATGACTGCAGACTTTGACATTTTCGAGGTCGATTTTTGTCCTTATCCCGTCGACAAATAACGCATATTCTTCTCGTGATATTGCGATGTGGCCATTAACATAATATTTCAGGTATCGGCATTTTGAATGGTCAATCGGCGATTCCCCTCCTTGCCACATTGTGAAGAATAGGTCAACATTGCTGTGAATGGTAGCATGACAGAATTTTACTACCCTCCCCCGCTTTAAAGCGATCCTGAACACATTAGCAAGATGGAGTTGTTTAGAACTCTCACTTTTCCATTCATTATCTTCGAGATATATATCAGAAAGGTTTTCTGCTCGACTCATCACTTCTTCAATCCAAGGATGGCTTACATCCGAACAAGAATAGAAATCCAGACGTCTGAGCTTCAAGGCCTTGAGAGGCGGCCACTTCTCTATAGGAGCCAGGTCGGAAGATTGTATCGTGAGCATCTCCAGATTCGGCGATGCCTGGAGAAACTCGTTTATGGCCTTCGAATCAAGTTCGTCTGAAAAAAATAAACCAACTTTTTAACGAAGATCCTTTTTTGGGAAGTTAAGACCAGACTATGCATGGATACCAAAAATATCAATATCCTAAACAGATCCCATATAGAAAATGGAATCATTTGAAGGCTAACCAAAATCTATTGGAGGATGTGTGTATAAATAACATTATCAAAAAATTTATATGTAAACATGCGAAAGAGAAGGACAAACGCATTGTTTAGATCTCAGTGTTCGTTAAGGATTAAAGTTCGTTTGACTCTCTGCTGTCCTGCTTCCTCTCATCCATTATTTCTCTGATGAACACTTACATCCGATCTCAGCTTTACGCAACTTCAAATTATTCTCAGCTATTTTTTTCAAAAAGGGTGGCGTTAGGTACTTTTCGCCATCCATAAGCAGTGCGAGATCCACTAAGTTTTTCATCTTCTTCATGAGCATCAAGGGGATTTGTCCGACATTCCCTAGATTTTCCTCTATACGGAACTTTGCCAGCGAGTGGAACCGGGGTATGAAGCGAAGAATTTGCGTGAGTATGTCGCGGCAACAGTCGCACTTTCCAATATCGTTTCCAGTGAATTCGAATTCCTCCAATTCTTCGGCGGTTTTTAGATACTGAAGAGAAAGGTGGTTTGTTAGTGGCTGCGAAATGGACAGGTCGGGGGACAAATGAAAATTGATGTCTCGCGCCGTTTGATTGGACAAAGTTGGTCTGTTTCCACGCCGAAAATTTTGTTTCCACACGCAAAAACGAATTCGGATCTATTATTAAAGTCACTTGATACGTTTTATCGACCGATACTCCCAGTTCGGTAACGATTAGCAGCAGGTTATTAATTATCTTTTCTGTTCCGCGCTATTTTTGGAACGCACCATCAGCGGCAAAATTTTTCCGGACTCGTTGAAAAAACCGCGCGGTCACGACTTGTCCGCATTTTATCGACGTTGATTCGCGAATCAATCCATGTTAAGTTCCGCGCAAAAAAGGCGCTCTGCATAAATCATGCACGCGAATTTGTATCTCGCAGATCAAGTCCGGATCAATTTCACCTTATTTTCAATGTAGAACAAAGATCAATAAAACCCGCTATTTTATTGTAATGCAGACACATGTTGAATAAAGGGCGCCAAATTGATATCGAAATTTACGATGATGTATTGATTCCGCGTGGTTCGACACCTTTTTTCGCTCCGCGTTTCTCGCGGATTGTGAAAGCTTGGACCCGAAGGAAAACCTGCGTCAATCGATTTCACGTTTTCGAATTTAGATTTCTCGCGTTCGACGCGTCGTCCAACTTTGTCCCCGGCGCGAGATAAACTCTGACCGATTGAATTTGATTAGCGTCCAATTCGGTTAATTGTGGTACTCACGCGCATCAGATTATGGAAGCAACCAGTGATGTTCTCGATTACGATGACCGACACCGTTACCGGGAAGTGGAAGCAGTCTTTCGGCACTTCGTCAGGGCTTCCAATGATATTTCTATAATCATTCATGGAGTCGAAGTAAGTTATGGTGTGCAACCCCTTCATTAAAAGAAGACTCTGCTTAAGGACTCTCTTGCTCACAACGAGGGGGTCTATGTGCAGCGCACCTAGATTTGGGATACGCTTCAAGACACCCGAGACAATGTCATCGCGTTTCCATTTCCTAGATAGGCAATAAGTGAGGTCGTGGTCAAACTCAACATAGACACATTGAAAATTCTTTGCGTCGAGGTCGATGGGACTGCCGTCGAACTGGATCCAAGCTTTTCTCAATCTGTCGGCTTGGTTCTCTAGAATGTCGTACAATATTCCGTGAGATATAACGTTGTCACAGTTCAGTCTGAAGTCTTTTGTGAACGATACTGTTATATGTGAGTAGCTATTGAATGTGGCGGAGGTCGGAGGCCGCAGCTGATGAACTGTGGAAAATTTGAATTACAAATCCAAAAGATAGTAACTTCTTAATATTTCACAAATATTCACTACACTGTAAGCCCACAACGTCATGATGTGTAAAATTACACTGCATTGTATGTATTTTTACCGGTCCAATGTGAAATGACACACTGTAATGCGCATTTTTACCCGTTTACAAAATTACAATGCGTTGTATTCTGGTTGTAGAGTTACACACCATTCGGTAATTGTAAACTTATGGGTTTAGAGTGTATTATCAAAAAAAGAAATTTGGTTTATTGTAAAACTAGTCTTACTTAGCCCCATTTTGAGGAAGTCTTCAATAGGTAGCTTCAAAATACACTCTTGGATACCTTGATGAAAACCTTAAGATTCTGCAAAAGCCTGAAAAATGTGTTGCTGAATTAAAATTGATGTATTTTCAAATGGTTGTAAAATGAAGACGGGTCGTTGTATTTTGATGGAAAAAAACTAAATGCTCTTCTCTTTTCACCGTTATAAGTGCTGTTATGAAAATTAAGATTAGTTTGCAGACATTGTAGATACCCGTCAAAGGAGATTAATCGCGCATATAATGAGCACTAGTTATAAAATGGAGTTCATTATGCTAGATGCGCGCAAACCAACCAGTAGCTTCAGACAATGGACATAGACACGCCTACTAATGAGTCTAGTTGGCAAACTTTGGGCAATAAAACATACTAATAGTTGGTTGAACAGGAAACTCGTAGTAAGGCAATGCTATGACGTAGTAAAAAATGACGTGCTAATGCAATGTAACTTGGAGGAATAATGCTTGTAAACACGTTAAACATTTAGGTACACAATTATTTGTTGAAAGTTGTTTATATTAGTTATCGTTGGACAAAAACGAACGCATCAAAAAGTTTATTTTAACATCAAACTAGTAACCGTATATCCAAACTACACTGAGTGAAATGGAGTTCGAATTTCGCTATAGAAGCCTAATCGAAAATCGCATAATAAGCCTTATCCGAAAAAAGCAGGCAATTCAAATTTGGGGATCGATAACTAGTGTTTATCGATAGTCTTTGTGGAATACACTAGTTAACTTCACATGCGTTAATCGCTTGGCCCAGCTATCGATTTCGGTATAACTCCGCCGACAAAAAAGGGGCGGAGCTGTACCGAAATCGACAGTGGAGCCATGCGATTAACGCACGTGAAGTTGGCCAGCGTATTCCATTGGCTAACGCATAGCCTGTCGATAAACGTAAGCTATCGATCCAAATTTCGCACCTTATGTGAATGTCGATATTTGTCACTGAAAATATCGACATTCCGATAGTCCATTGGCTATCGATGACATCTGGCAAGTACCGAAAACCGCGCGTTACGTTCACGCAAATGAAACCGAAAGTCCAAAAACGTTGTCTCAAACATCGTTAAACATTTCCAAAACGTTACGATATTTTATTTTTAATAATTTATAAAATTATCGAAAGGTTACCTGTACGTATATACAACGTTTCGAAACGTTTACTCTCTTAAAAAAAGATATCACTGGGAATCGAACTCAAGCCTCCAAAGTGCCGAGAGGTCTCCTTACCACTGAACCACGTGACTTATATGTAAACAAAGCTTTCTTATTATCTCTCAGCATACGTTTCCACAAACGTTTAGAGAACGTTCTAGCAAGTTTGTGGCCGAAAATTGTAACGTTGTATAAACGCTAACAGGACGTTCGGAACGTTCCAGGAATAACCGCAATAGAAACTTTCACCACGTTTCAAACGTTTTGTTAAACTTTCGGTTCCATTGGGGCACTGCCGTAAATGGCAACACATTTCTTTCCGTGTATACTAATTATTTTTGTTATTAAATACACTTTAACAATACCGGAAAAAGACACGATTATTTAAAATATCAGAATCAATTAATCGATGCAACTAATGATTTGAAACTCGTTATTATTGCTTACCTCGTATGCTTTCGACGTAAAAAAAAAAAATAGTTATTGCTTTTTCATTTGCTAGATCACGTACTTGGTTTCGTAGTTTCACGAGGAATGACAAAATACTGACTGAAATACTAAACTTCCGAGGGTAAATTTATACATAGGCTAGAATGTTCCAGAAAATATCCCCTCTCCAAATGTTGAAGATCAAGTTAAAACATGATTTGAAGACAAAAGACTTTCTCCTATTTTCCGAGCTTTACAATATACCCAGGATTAACCTTAAGCTTATTTCCAGGTATACATGTATTCAGACTTGACAAACTATTCCACCTGGACACCAAAAAGTTAAAGGAACAAAAAGGAGACAGTGATTTATAATCACTGGACTTAGTTTTGTTCCGTGCAAAGTATTTTTAATCCGTGCAATATATCGATAAAACAAAATAATTTCGTAATAAAAAGAAAAGTTTTAATAAAAAACTACTAATTGCTCAATTTAAAATAAATCTTTTCAACATAAAATAAAGTGCTATTAAAATTAAGGAATTTTCATAAAATGAACAGTGGTCTTTCAATACATTGTTAGGAATGTTTGTAAATTTCAAACTTTGATACAATAAATTCATTTAAGATGCACGTATATGAAATTGAAAACAGATTTGAAAAATTAATATACGTATATTATTAAAATATAATATTTAACAATAATGCATTACATTTAATAATTGTGTAAAATACAGTATTTAATGCACGACTAATTAAATATAATATATGGTATATGAAATTAATTTACAATACTTTTTTGAAACGGGATCTTAATTTTGTGGCTTTGTTTTTAGCAGTGCATAAGAAGATTTTAAGAGTGCATAGAAAGACAGTTCCATTCTGAAGAGAATAATATTGAATATTCCCGTTATATGTAATGTATTTGATAACAAGAAAGCTTTTGTTATTGTCACAAAATTTTTATAAAACTGCATTTTATAAACATTTATTTTTGCATTTAACAAAAAAAAATTTTTTAAATATCTGTTACTCAAGTAAAACAACAATTTTCAAATAATAATATCGTTCTTGCCTGTTCTTTCCTATAATTTTCCTCCAATTTCAATTACACTATATCACACGAATACCAAACTATATTAAAAATAGAAAATTATTCTTTAGAATATTCTGTTACGAATTGCTTGGCATTATGACTGAATAGGTCGAAATTGATAAACGCGCACCACGTGTACCGAACGAAAAATGTCGTCGAGACTTTCCATAAAGACACGTTGACAGAAACAAAGGGAAATGTAATTTCCCTTTGTTTCACTCAAAAAGGTCCATTCACTCAAAAACATATACTTACAATATCAATACACAATTTCAGCAAGTACCAAATGCGGTAAACTCGAAGATACCGTGTTGATTATCAACAAATTAAGCGAATAAAAAATCACCGAATAGTAACACACCCGGTTCCAGTCAGAGCGTCTAGCGTACTGCGTATAAGCCTGAACAATGGTGCTTCTATGCTCTTCTGTTTTGACGCGTCACTACCTGAACGGCTCCGACTTTTCGGGGAATTACGAAACGATCTCGATATTTATTTTGGACAGAGAGCAATGGCCCAACATACGAAACACACTGCACTCAGCCGTTATACGCATGTATATCCTGTGCAACTTTTCTCACTATTAGTGAATACAAAATAAAAAAAAACATATATTCATACAAAATTGATGGTTGGCAGAAAGTTAAAGAAAGTATTTTTGAAATATATTTCGCTTGCCCTAGTAGAAATTGGCCCTCAATGAGCACCCCGTTACATGCCCATGTAGTGCCCAAAGTGGACAATCATTTGGGCCCATCAACATCCAAATGTCCACCCCCAATGGGACCCATATGGGCTCTATATGCACGGAAAGAAAAAGTAAGGGATTATCCTATGCTCATGTGCCCAAGGATTATCCTATGTAAATTTCAACTGAAAATCCCTTAAAACTTAACGAATAATCAGTTAAACGAGTTTAATGGATTATCAGCTAAATTTCAACGAATAATCAGTTAACGTTTAACTTATTATCCTATGTTGAGTAGTCAAGGCTTCATTCCTTGACGCGCATAGGATAATCCTATGCGCGTCAAGGAATCGTCCGTTGACTCGAGTCAAGGAATGATCCGATGCTCGAGCATTGGATTTTCCGTGTTCGTTGATGGATAATCGGTTATCTATTGACTCTTCATCCATGAAATATATTCATAGCATTATACGATGCGTTTTAAGGGATTAACCCTCAAATTTTAACTGATCATTCTTTGTTACTTTGTCAACGGAGTATTCCTTAACGCGTCATAGGATAATCCCTTACATTTTCTTTCCGTGTAGTCAACACTCCTTGATAATAATTAAAAGCTGTATTAAAAGTAAACAAATATTTTGTTTAAAAACAAAATCACACTTCCTAAAATCATGAATAACTTGACATTGAACATTGATAAGAAAAACTTTCAATGTTCAGTGTAAACAAAGTAAACATATTCTTTGTTTAACAAATCTTAACATTTTTTGTAAAAAAAAAAAATTCGTTAATAATATATACACGAAACGCGATTTTACCATTGCATAAATATCAACATCGACAAACGAACTCCGACAAATCAACTCCGATAAAACTTTATTATTAACCTTAAATCAAACTATTATTTACTAACTTCATCAGTTCCAGATGCTTACCCAAAATGTTTTTCGTGTTCAATTCGACCCAAAAATAAAGAAAATCCGTGATTACCTGCATCTTTCGAATTTTCTTTCCCCGATAACCGTTCGTCGTGTCACAATTCGAATCCGCTTTCCCGTTGATGCAACTGTCGACTCACTTCACGCAACAAACATCTCTTCCGGCATCAGACGGCGCTTTACGTTACTTCAGTCAGCACAGAGGTTATGTCCAGGACCAAACGAGAAAAACAACAACATATTAATGATGAAATAAACACCGTGAGATTCGAACCCGTCGCAGCGTTCTAGTGGAAGTGACACTAACGTCACGGGAAATTGATATTCTGACGACTAACGCCGAAACGCATGTATAATTATTGTGATAGCGACTGTTTTTCAAAGCAACGTTCACCGACCGCTACGTTAAAACTACATTGCCGTCGGTTTGTTTAATAACTCGGTTTTTTGAGTGAAGAAATTTTCCGACTTATCACTACAATTCAACGTACGCAAAATACCGGACAAAATGAACAAAACGCCGCAAAGCAACAAGAAAAAGGGCCGAAATAAAATGGGTTCCCATTCGGAATCCAAGAATCCTGCGAATGCCGAAACTCATCATTTGCAACCACATGAAATCAACAAATTTGTTTTGGTAAGTTTTGGATTTGGGTTTAGGAAATCTTAGGAAAAATGAATGTTTTTTATTTAAGTTCTTTAATGTTTATTTTTTTGTTTTAATGTAAATTTTATTTGGGTTAGTTAATTGATAATTGGAACACAGTTATTTTTAAAACAATGATATCTATATGTTTTTTAAACCGTAATAAATAAAAATAAGATTGCCTTTAGTTTCATAACAGAGAGTTTAAAGAGAGGTTTATCAATGAAATAAGGTAAAAGTCCCAGTCTTTGACAGGTGTCCAG